>CAWZYM010000021.1:127500-272500 GCA_963966185.1 Rhabditoides inermis | reverse complement strand
CGCGGCGACGATTTTGCCGCGCGTCAGAACACCAAGCAGGCGCACGAAGGCAAGCGGCGGCGATGCGAGAGTGTGATCTGCCTGTCCCACACACACCTGTGTCTAACACCCATTTCCACTCACCCCCCCCCCTCCCCATTTCCGTGTGATCCATGTGTGCTCGCGACTAAACGGTCTATCCCCCAGGACTACATAGTTGACATTTCCGAGAGTGCGACTAATGTGTAGCATGCGTAGTGTCGGCAGCGATCGGTCCTCACCCGGCAGTGTTTCAGCCCTTGTCTCCGCGCCTCGTGTGTCCACTCGTGGCAACGACGTTGTTGTGGAGTGGAAGAGCGAGGGCGAGGGTCGCGGCGTGTTCGGATACCGCGTCCAGTTCCGCGACGACCAGTCCGGATGGACTCCCTACGGGTACGTCAATTGAGAAATACAGCTATGAACGCAAATACAATCACAATTGTTTGACGCATGAACGAAATTATGGTTGTCCATTTTCAGACAAGTGGTGCCGTACACTGGCGACAACCAGTCGTATCGCCAGCAGCTGACCGGACTGCAGATGGGCAAGAAGTACCTCGTCCACGTACAGGTGCTCGACAGGAACAGCTACGTCATGTACACCTCCCCCGAGGCATCCGTCACGTCTGTCTGCACTGGTGAGTAGAGGGAGAGATAGTGAGAGAGAGAGAGAGAGAGAGAGAGAGAGAGAGAGAGAGAACCTCATACTTGCAGCGCCGTCGCACGCTCCGTCTCACCTGCAGGTGCAAGCTCCGGACGCGAACCACGTGCGTGTCACGTGGGCGCTGCCGCCGCAGTCTACCTGGGGCTGCTCTGACGTGGAGTTCGAGCTGCACGCGGACGAGCCTCGCGGCACCGCCCCTGTCACTGTTCCCGCCGGACAAACCAGCCACGTGTTCAACGCGTCGCCCAATCAGCTCTTTTCCGTCAAGATCCGCGCCAAGAACAGCGCCGGCCACTCTGCGTGGACGCCGGCGGCGCAGGCCAAGACGCCGGCCGCCGGGGAGCTGATCGTCGGACCGAACGTCAACTACCGACAAGGCTCGCCGACCGTCACGTGGCACGCCAAGGAGAGCGCCGACGAGATGATCGAGTCGTTTGTGCTGGAGTGGAAGGCGCAGGGCGAGGAGAGGTGGCGCCAGCACGCCAACCCCCTCCCGTTCATGGGATGGCAGCGACCCTACTCGGTCGACCTCTCCGGCCTGCCCAAGGGCGCCAACTACGAGGTGCGAGTGATCGCCAAGGACCACAACCGCGGACAGATCTACACGTCGCCGTCGGTGCTGCTGCACACGCAGCGCCAGTGCACGGTGCCGCGTCGCGCGCCCGCCAACGTGCACATCGCGCCGATCGGGCCCACACAGATCCGCGTCACCTGGGCGCCTCTTCATGAGAGCGAGTGGGGCTGCGACCGCGTGTGGTACGTGGTCAAGTACAGCAACCCGCGCGGACAGGGCACGAGGCAGCTGGAGAACGGCGAGAACAGCATCGTGTTCGATTCGGAGCCGTTCACCAAGTGGAGCATCGAGGTGGCGGCTGCCAACTCGGCCGGAGAGTCGCAGTACTCGCGCACTGTCAGCGCCCAGACCCAGGACTCGGCGCCCGGACCCGTCTCCGATCTACGCATACAGCCCATGGGCAGCGACTCTGTTCAGGTGAATGATCACATAATTATTTAATCAGTTAGAAATTGTTACATATTGATAATCAACCAGATTTCGTTCAGATCTCGTGGCGTCAGCCAGTGAACCCGAACGGACAGATCACCAGCTACGAGATCACCTACCAGCTGATCAACCGCGGAATGTGCGAGCAGGTGAACGAACAGCCGAGGACCGTCGTCTCCAACACGCCCTCGTATGTGCTGACAGGACTCCATCCCCACTCCAAGTACCGGTGGGTAGAGAAACAAGAAATACAGAGAGTGAGTGAGTGAGAGAGCCATTCACACATTCCCTTTCAGTGTGGGAGTGGCGGCGAAGACGACGATCGCTGGCGAGCGCGTGTCTCAGGAGGTGCACACTGACGAGGCGGCCCCCACCGGCGCGCCCGTCTACCTTCGCGTCGACGACGCCCGACAGAACGACGTGTCGGTCAGCTGGCAGGCGCCCGCCTGTCTGCAGACCAACGGCGAGATCACCGAGTACGAGTACGAGGTATCCGGCATGGACCGCCGCGCGCCCGTCCAGAAGACCACCGAGAACATTCGCGGCACGCGCGCGCAGATCACCAACCTGCAGCCCGGCACGCGCTACCACTGCAAGGTGCGCGCGTACACCTCGCGCGGACCCGGACCCTGGTCGCAGCCCGTGCAGTTCCAGACCACTGCCGGACAGACCGTGCAGGCGCCGCCCTTGGTGCGCGTCGTGAACACGGGAGAGGACAACGCTCACCTCATGTGGCAGGCACCGGCCAACGCGCAGAACTACGTGGACAAGTACAAGTGCCGCTACCGCCCCACCGCCGGACAGAACCAGCAGTACCAGGAGAGGCAGTTCCCGGCGCAGTCGCCGTGCGCGCAGGAGGTGCTGCGCAGGCAGCAGCTGCCGCCCACCCCGCCCGGCACCCGCATGCACTGCGGACGCATCGACCGCCTCCAGCCCGAGCAGACCTACGACTTCCAGGTGTCGGCCCACGTGCGCGACGGCGAGTGGTCGCCGTGGTCCGAGCCGCAGCGGTCCAAGATCTCCACCGGACCCGTCTCTATCCTCTCGCTCAACAAGATCGGCGGCAGCGACACCATGCTGAATGTGGCGTGGAGCGTGCGGCCGGATGAGATGCCGCGTGTGACCGCGTTCCGCCTTCACGTCACCCCTCTTGATGGAACTACACGCGTGCAGACGTACAACGTCGACCGCGCCACGTACCAGTACAGGATCGACAACCTCAAGCCGCGCACGCAGTACAACATCACCGTGCAGGCGTCGACTGACAAGGAGTACTGCGAGGGTCTGACCGCCACTATGATGACGGACGCCGCCCGCCTCACCTCCCTCTCGATGGCTCCCCGCGTGATCCAGGAGCTGGCCACCTCGGTGACGATTGAGTGGGACGCGCAGACGCAGCAGCACGGCAGCTTCATCGTCGAGTACAAGCTGGAGAACGGCGCGTGGCAGCAGCACCGCAGCCGCGTGCCCATGGTGCCCGGACAGAGCCGCTACACGGCCACCGTCGACGGCCTGCCCACCAACTCGGTCGTCGACCTGCGAGTGCGCGTCGTGTCCGAGAGGAACGAGCAGTCCGATCCCTCGCCCGAGGCCCGCGCCCGCACCAAGTGCTCCCCACCCCTCTCTCCTCCGCAGGGCATCCGTCTCGACGCACCCACCACCAACGAGGTGCGCGTGTCGTGGGCGCGCCCCGGAAAGGACAGCTGGATGTGCGACCATCTTAACATCGAGATCAGCTACAAGGTCGGCAATCAGCCCGAGAAGATCCTGCCCGTGCCCGGAGACCAGACAGAGTACAAGTTCCCCGCCGAGCCGAACCAGCGATGGGTGATCAAGCTGCGCGCCTCCAACCAGGTGAGTGGAGAGTGAGAGAGAGAGAGAGAGAAAGAAAGAAAGAGTGAGAGAGACAGAGAAAGAGAGAAAGAGAGAGAGAGAGCGAGAGAGAGAGAAAGAAAGAGGAAGAGAGAGAAAGAAGAGAGAGAATAATTCGTTCAGGTTGGTGCGTCGTTGAGAAGAGAGAGAGAGAATAATTCGTTCAGGTTGGTGCGTCGCCGTGGTCTACGGATCAGTCGATCACGACCCGCCAGGGCACCCCTGGATCCGTGCGCGATATGCGCGTCAAGGCACTCTCTCCTAACGAGGTGCACGTGCAGTGGCTCGCGCCGCTCGTCCAGAGGGGAACCATTGTCGGATACGACATCAGGTCAGTCACTCTCTCTCTCTCTTTCACGTTGTAATTAGCTTCTCTCCATCATATCACATATCACTTCTACGTAAATAAATACACATCACATTTTCTTTTTCAGTTACCGCCTCAAGCATCGTCTGGCGTGTCCGGAGGAGGAGCCGAGGGACGTGTCTCGCGACTTTGTCACCATCTACAACCACAAGGACCTCGACTACACGCTCACCGGTCTGCTGCCGTACTCACTGTACGAGGTGAAGGTGCGCGCGCGCACCACCGAGCTCGGCCCCGAGGAGACGAAGGAGGTGTCGACGGAGCAGCAGCAGCCGTCCGCGCCGCCCCTCGACCTGCAGCTGACGTACGCGCTGGAGCGCTCGCTCTCCTTCCAGTGGGAGCCCGTCGACTGCAGCCAGCGTCACGGACACATCACCAACTACGAGTACGAGATCATCGGACAGGACGACTGGGCCAAGCTCGAGAGGCAGATCGCCAACACCTCCGACACCAAGATCACCATCGAGGGACTCACGCCCTTCACCAAGTACGTCATGCGCGTCAAGGCATACAACAGCATCGGTGGAGGACCTAACACGGAGAACCTGGATGCGATGACGGCGCGCGCCGAGGCGCCGCTCCCGCCGCAGGATCTGGTCGTCGCCCAGGAGGGCACCGACTTCTTCATGGTGTCGTGGCTGCCGCCTTACCCGCCCTATGGACCTCACGACGCCTACAAGATCCGCTACCAGCTTTTGGGAGCCAACGGATGGGAGACGGTCGAAAAGGGAATCAAGGTGAATAGCGTGTACTTATAATACTAACACTTCAATTTTACTAACCAATTCAGTATGAACAAGTGGGCGATGATCTCGTGGTGGTGCCGGTATGTTGTTGGGGAAAGGGATAGACTAGTGATAGAAACAGTCGTCCCTCCTTCAAAGATCCCTTTGTGTTGTCCGTCAAGGAAAATTATCAGCTTTTAAAATTCACGCAAATCTTTCAGGATCCCCTGATCGCTTGTCCGGCCGAGGGACCGCGCTTCTGCTACAACGCGACCGGACTGGACTCTGGCCAGCAGTACCGCGTGCAGGTCTCGTGCCGCATCGAAGAAGGCAGCTACGGACCCTGGTCCAGCATCGTCATCGCCAACACGCTGCACGTGCTGCCCGACGCGCCGCGCGCCATCCACCTCATCGAGAAGACCGACCACTCGCTCCACATCAAGTGGATACCACCCATCGACAGCAAGGGACATGTCACCCAGTACAGGGTCTCCATCGTCAGCCTCGACCCCGATCATCCCGACAAAAAGAGGTCGTTCACCGTCGACCATCCCACGCTCACCCACCTGTTCGACGGACTCCAGCCGGAGACCAGCTACAACATCTCCATCTCCGCCGGAACTAAGCGCGGCTTCGGACCCGAAATCTGGACGCGCTACAGCACCGACCCGTTCAACGTGCCGGCTGTGCTGACCGCGCCGTCGGTGACTCCGGACGGAGCCACGGCTCTCGATGTGATGTGGACTGGAGTGGTGACTGACCACGCGGAGCGCGTGCGCGGTTACATTCTCGAGATCCGCAACTCGGACACGCCCGTGTGGCAGGAGTTCGGAGGCATCACCGATCACGACTCTGTCAAGAGGACCTACCTCAAGAAGCTCACCGGACTTGACCCCGACACGCTCTACTTTGTGCGCGTCAAGGTCGTCGACAAGAACGAGCGCATCTCGGAGGCGTCGCCCGAGGCTCAGGGCCGCACTGGATGTGCCGCGCCCACGTCTCCTCCCTCCAACATTGCCGTGTCTTCGCCGTCCAACGCGCAGGTGCGCGTCAACTGGCAGGCGCCGATCAAGGGCAGCTGGCAGTGCAGCTCGATCCGCTACCGCATCGAGTACGTCAACGGCAGCAACCCTCGCTCGGAGAAGGAGCTTCCCTCCTCGTCCATCGATCACACCTTTGACTCGCCCAGCAACACAAAGTGGCGTATCCGCATTCGCACTGAGAACGACGCCGGAGCGTCCGACTGGAGCAAGGAACTCGAGATCACTACTGCCGAGGGCGCACCCGGAGCCGTCACCGACCTGAATGCCACTCCCAAGGGACCCACCTCCGCTGTCGTCACATGGCGCGCGCCGGAGAACCCCAACGGCGTCATCACCGGATACACCCTCGTCTACAACCTTAAGTCGATCGGACAGTGTGGACCGCGCAGCTCGAAGCCCATTGAGAAGCACGTGCGCTCTGAGGAGCAGGTGCTCGACGACCTTCTCCCGGACAGCACCTACGAGGTGCACGTCATCGCGCACACTTCCGAGGCCGGTCCTCAGAGTGAGGTTGTGACCGTGACCACCGAGGAGGCCGCGCCGACCGGAACCCCGCTGAACCTGCGTGTCTCGTCTGTCACCTCCACCAAGGCTGACGTGAGCTGGCAGCAGCCCGAGTGCGAGAAGAGGAACGGAAAGATCATCGAGTACGAGTACGAAATCGAGGCGATGGACAGCTGGGGAGAGAACTCGACCGGCACTACGTCGTCGGAGCGCGTGAACCTCGACCAGCTCGTGCCGTTCACCGAGTACCGCGTGCGCGTGAGAGCCAACAACAACGCCGGCCAGGGCCCGCTCTCCGACTGGGTGACCTTCATCACACAGCCCGCCGCTCCTGGAGCTCCTGGAGATCTCGCCGAGGAGGCCAGCTTCCCCCACGCGATCGAGTTCTCGTTCGCGCCGCCCAACCCGCCGCACGGAAACATCGACTTCTACAAGATCCGCTACACGCCCGAGGGACAGCTCAACTTCAAGGAAATCCGCGTGGAGGCCGACAGGCTGCAGTGCTCGGACGCCAAGAACAAAGACAGGCTGTGCTATCGTCTGGCCGACCTTGCCCCGGAGGCTGACTACGAGATCCAGGTGCAGGCCCACACTGAGGGAGGCGCCTGGGGAGAGTGGTCCGACACCCTCAACGCCCGTACCCAGCAGCAGAGTGAGTGGAGAAGAGAGAGAGAGAGAGAGAGAGAGAGAGAGAGAGAGAGAGAGAGAGAGAGAGAGAGAGAGGAGAGAGAGAGGAGAGAGAGAAGATAGAGAGAGAGAGAGAGAGAGAGAGAGAGAGAAAAGAGAGAGAGAGAGAGACGTTTTGTTTTCAGACATCCCTGTGCTGGAGCGTGAGCTGGAGGTGATCGACACCAAGCCCACCACCATCACTCTCCGCTGGGAGGGTCTGCCGCAGGATCAGGCCACCCATGTGGTCGGATACGTGCTGGAGTACAAGCCAGAGGACTCGGACACCGACTGGGCCGAGTACAACGGCGTCGTCAAGCACAGGAAGACGCTCAATGACTACAAGATCGTGGTGAAGGAGCTCGAGCCGGCCAGCCAGTACTTCTTCCGTCTGCGTGTCGTTGGTGTGAACGACAAGCGCGGCGCGCCCGGACCCGAGACCAAGGCTATGACCAGCTGTGGAAGTGAGTGTTGCAGAGATTTGTATTTTGTGATTCATTGTGCTAAACTAAATGTTTTGCAGAGCCCGAGGAGCCGCCTAGCGACGTGAAGCTCGAGTCGCTCGACTTCGAGACCATCAAGATCACCTGGACTGCTCCGGACGAGAAGACGTGGCGTTGCGACGACGTGCAGTACGTCATCGACTATGTCAACACCACCGGCAGGGGACAGATGTTCGTGGACGTCGACTCACCGAACGAGCTGGTCGTCGCCACGATGCCTGGAACCAAGTGGGAGATCAAGATGCGCACGCAGACCGTCGAGGACGGAGCCAAGCCGCAGTTCTCCAAGTGGAGCGACAAGGTCGCCCTCACCACCCAGTCCATGCCTGGAGAGATCTTCGTCACCGTCGAGCCCAAGGGACCCAAGACCGCCCAGGTCACGTGGGATCTGCCCGACAAGGACCAGAAGTGGAACTACGGAGTCGACATCACCTACCGTCTCAAGCAGCTGGGAGGATGCAACGAGCAGGCCACCGGCAAGCACGAGCCCATCACCAAGCTCAACGTGCAGGAGAAGCAGATCATGCTCGAGGACCTGGCTCCTGGAAGCGTGTACGAGGTTATTGTGACGCCGCGCCGCCCGCCCGGTCTCCGCTCCTCTGTCAAGACCCCGCAGACTGTGCGCACGTTCCGCACCGACAACGACGTGCCATCTGGAGCGCCGCAGAACCTGCAGTCGACTGTGCGCAAGGACAGCGAGCTGGGCTTCAAGTGGGAGGCGCCCGAGTGCGCGCAGCAGAACGGAAACGTGACGCAGTACGAGTTCGAGCTGGCCGGTCTGGACGAGTGGAACGAGGGCACCCGCGAGGGAGTCACGCCCCGTCTCTCCACTGTCATCGACCAGCTCCAGCCCGGATCGCTGTACCGCATGAAGGTGCGCGCCTACACCGCCGAGGGACCCGGACCCTGGTCCGATCCGCTCGAGATCCGCACCACCGGCAGCGAGCTCGGCCCGCCGAGAGAGCTGACCGCAGTGCAGACAAAGGCGCAGTCGATCCAGCTCACCTGGCTGCCGCCCTATCCAGAGAAGGCTGTGGTGACCGCGTACCGCATCCGCTACTCGCCGCGCGCCGACGACTCCAACCCCACCGAGGTGGAGCTGAGCGGAGACGAGCTGTCGTGCCAGGGATACAAGTCGCCCATCATCACCTCCGACAACCTGTGCGCCACGATCAAGGGACTGCAGCCGTCGACCACGTACCGCTTCGCCGTGCAGGGCCAGAGTGCGTCGGGCACGTGGGGCGAGTGGAGCAGCGACTACTTCTCGACCACCAGGAAGGACGACAACGAGCTGCTCGGCGGATCGCTCAAGCTGCTCTCGGCCGGACACGACAACCTCAAGGTGAAGTGGACGCCGCCCGCCGTGATCGGAGAAAAGATCGACAGCTACCAGCTGTTCATCTCTGTTGCGTCGGAGCTCGACCAGAGCCCGAAGCAGTTCGACACGCCCGGAACTCAGACCGACTACCACTTCCGCAACCTCGACTCCGTCACCCAGTACAACGTCACCGTGCAGGGTCTGTCCGAGAACAACAAGATGTGGTTCATCTCGAACGTCTTCTCCACCACCGACTTCGCCGAGGGTCTTCTCTCGTGGCTGCCCGCACCCACCGATCTGCATCTCATCGAGAAATCGGACACGATGCTGCACGTCGACTGGACGCCGCCCGAGATCTTCGACGAGGAGAAGAAGGATCTGCTCACGCACTACAGGGTCACGATCGCGCCGTTCGACCACAAGACCGGCAAGACCGGCACGCCGAAGAACTACACTGTGCCGGTGCCCGGAAACTCGATCAAGTTCGAGGGACTGATGCCCGAGACTGTGTACAACATCACTGTGCAGGGTGGCACGAGCAGCGGATATGGACAGGTGCTCTGGGGCACTTACTCTACTCTTGCTACCGGACAGAGGCACATCTTGCGTCTGCAGAACAGGACACCCACTACTCTTACTGTGGAGTGGGATCCTGTGTGGGGCACGAGCCACTCTGGATACACTCTCACCGCCCGCACCCTCCACTCCATCTACAACAACGTCAAGCTGCACCAGCTGAAGACGTTCGACGTCGACGCCACGGACACGTCGTTCGTGATTCGCGGGCTGCACCCGGCCAGCATGTACAACGTCACGCTCACGCCCAAGGACCACAACGAGGTTGCGTGGGGCGCGTACGCGACTCTGCCGCCAGGTTGGTTCATGGTGAAGAACCTGAAACAGTGCGACAAGACCGACTACGCCGTGTCCATGTCGTGGGAGCCTGTGGAGCTGAACATGGCGAGCCACTACCAGGTGCGCTACCTGCGCCTCAAAGAGCGCGACGGAGTCTGGCAGGAGGAGAGCGCCAAGGAGGCCAAGGAGCTGCTCTGCCCCAAGGACGGCTGCGGACGCCTCTGCTACCTCGTCTTCAACTTACCCAACAACCCCAACGAATACGTCTTCCAGGTATGTTTACTTTTGTAAACAGAAATTCGAAAGTGTTTTCAGGTGCGCGCGAAGGTGGACGGCGAGTGGAACCACTGGAAGTCGGCTGGCAGGATGGTGATCAGCGAGCCGCCAGAGATCCGACGCTCGTGCTGCATCGTGCCCCCGCCATACATGGTCGAGAACATCGGAGCGCCCGGAACATTCTGGGAGGTCGACGTCAACCCTGCAGCCACCGACAAGAACATCACGTGGGTGGAGAGAGATGGGGGAGAAAGGAGAGAGAGAGAGAGAGAGAGAGAGAGAGAGAGAGAGAGAGAGAAATCACTCAAAATGTTTGGGTGCGGCCATGTTTGTTGTTTACCAATGTACTTTCACGAGGTGTGATTCAAAAAGTCTAATCCATCCTGTTCAACTCTCTGTTTCTTGCAGTCGCTACTACGTGGTTGTGGACGAGCGCGACCCGCCGGGAGACACGAACTGGACCGAGCTGACCGACAAGGTCACCGCCAACCGCCTCGGCATACCCTACTACGTCGCCGGATCGTTCAACCTCGAGACGCTGCCCGAGCCGCGCAAGGTGCGCATCGGAGACGGCACCGTCATTGGAGGATACCTCAACTACCCGCTCGTCAAGGGCAAGAAGTACAACTACGAGGTGCGTGGACCAGTCTCTCCTTCTCTCTCTCTCTCTCTCTCTCTCTCTCTCTCTCTCTCTCTCTCAAGATGACGTTTAGGTGTACACCATCTGGAACATCAACGGAGATCCTCTCGTCGGCCGTCTGCGTGGTGAGTCGCTGCGCTTGTTGACAAGGCGTGATAGGGGGTGTTATCAGCCGTGATCAGAGAGACGAAGTGAGATGGGCGTGAACCCTACGCCACTTCGAGTGCGTATAGTTTTCATCTCTCACCCGTCGGAAGCGAGAGCAGTGGAGAGTGCGCGTAGAAAGCGGAGTGTGACGAGAGAGTGATTGAGAATCGATTATGTGTGTACAGAAGAATGTGCGAGTGTGGTGCGTTTGGGTGTGTGTGTGTGTGTGATATATGCCAAAGACGGGGGTGGGGCCAAGGGTGGAGGGGGCGGGGCGCCGCCACCCCCACTGACTCTCCCCAATGGCCGTGCTTCCGGACGGTGAGTTCGTCTATCACCTCCCGGCGCACGCCCGCCCCCGCAGACTCCGCCCCAGTAGATAGGCGCAGTCTCCGCCCACATTGACCCCGCCCACGCTCAGATGTGCGCGGCTGGTGGGCGCGCATCCCATGGTGGTGGCTCGCGCCCCTGCTGCTGGCACTAGGAGTGCTGCTGCCGTGTCTGTACTGTCTCTGCTGTAGGGCCGAGTGAGTGTCGCATGGAATGCGCACGCGAATGACTGACTGCCTCCCTGTCAACCATCTAATCCCCTCCCTCTCCTAACCGCCGATTGCAGCGTCCCCCTACCTGACGGCCGGCTGGCCGTGGTGGTGGCTGCTCCTGCTCCTGCTCCTTCTCCTCCTCCTCATCCTCCTCTGCTGCTGCCTGCTCTGGTGCCTCCAGGGGTACGGTAACATGTCCACTTCCGTAACTGTTTCACTCACACGTAGCATGTGTTTGTCTTTTACGGCATGACAATGGCGTGTGTGCGCAACCATTCACACCAATCGACGCCGATAAGGTGATAAGGCTTATTGCCATTATTGATTAGGTGTGAGTGTGTGTGCATGAAGTGAGAATCTAACCAGGAGTGAGAATGAGCTTCTAAGAGTGTGTGTTGTTTGCAGTCGCTACCGTTCGCGGAAGGAGCATCGCCGTCTGGTCACCAATGGACAGCACGTGCCGCTACTCGAAGAGGTACGTGAAATATGAAATATTTATCGACCACTACTCAAGCATATCAGTTCGAAACGATTCATTTTGAGTAGGAAGTGGATTGATGTTGTGTGTTGCAGGAGAACCGTCAGCATGGCATGGAGGCGAACCTGCGCTCTCTGGAGACCCGCCTCGACAAGATGCGCGGCGCAGTCGACGGAGGTAGCCAACACGATCATTGATTGCCAATCTCGGCTATGCAAATCGCTTTCTCGACACCCGGCCTTGGTGCGCGCCGCGCTGCGGTTTCGGGTGTGGTCTCTCCCGCTCTGCCACTCTCTCTCTGTCTCTCTCTCTCTCTCTCTCTCTCTCTCTCTCTCTCTCTCTCTTTCTCGCATGAAACGGGTTTCTCCCGCGCTGCCTGATATGTGTACGTCGATGATTGCGGCTAGCAAATCGGGCGCCGCTTTTCTCACTTCACAAACCCATCAGTTTATCACATGAAGGGCGCGCGAGACGTGGAAAGAAGGGGTTCGAATGCACTGGGAGACCTGCGAGAAGATCTATGAGTGATTAGGTGATATGTGTTTCAGACAAGAGCGGCGACTTCGAGGACGGATACGTGAAGGGATTCAAGGATGCGAACAAGCTGGGCTCGGCGGCGGACGCGCGTCGCAGACTCGACGGAGACTACGGAAACAGGGACGACCGATTCCAGGAGGGATACTCCAAGGGACTACGGTGAGACACATAGAAACACTATCAATGCGTCTGCCAGACTACAGACACTATCATTGCGTCAGCAGCACGCAATTCTGCACCGTTTTACGGCTTGCAGTCTGTTTATATTGATTGATAGTGAGAGATAGTTATGCCAACATGAATCAACACTCGATACGTGTAGTGATTTACTGAGAGAGAAAGAGACGCGGTCTCGCTTGTAGTGAAGCAGGCTGACCTACTTGGAACCGTCGTGTTAACAACAAAGAAACACGCTAGAGATACGAAATAATAATAAAAAAATTGACAAATCGATATTTGCAGTGATGCTGGCATGACGGGAATGACGACGTCGATGTACAACCTGGCGCAGAAGGGCACCGGAGGAGGCTACTCGGCTGGATTCATGCAGGGATACAAGGACGGCAACTCGGGCATCTTCGGAGACCGCGTCACGCCCTCCCTCATCTCGCGCCTCGACGAACAGTACCCCGGACAGGACGACTTCAAGCAGGTAAAGGGTGCGACGCAGCCAGGGCGAGACAGTGGGCAGCTACGCAGAGTACTGTGGGAGAACGAGTGAACGCTGTGTTTGCAGGGCTACGTTGACGGCTTCAAGGAGGGAGCTTCGACGAGGACTGGAGAGAAGAGGGTGGGTGTGGGTGGGAATTCAATCACGATATATGCAACAAACGATATCATCAAATTACCAAATTCTCCATCTCACTTTGTTTTAATCCCTCTAACGATTCGCGCTAAATTTTGACGCCATTTCGCTCCTTTTTGGTGTTTTCATGTATACTTCTGACTGAGAAAAACTAATCGCTTCACATTTATCAAACCAAAGTTCCTCATTTTGGAAAAAGTGATAGTCTGGATTTGGATGTGAAGGAAATGACAATTTCCAAATGATTGTAGTATCCTTCGAACCGTCAATCCGCAGTATACGATTATGATTATGATAGTGAATCTTTCGTTCTCAAACACAGGAACTCAGTTGAAGTTTGCACGCCAAAAGCCACTGATACTGAGCTACTGATGCGCTAACACTGTACGCTGTACCCGTAAGCAGATCAAAAGATCGCCGACTGAACAGAGTTTACATAACAGACAACCCACTTTGCCGGAAGCTAATGTGCTCGTAATTGACATGAATATAGTTGTTGATAAGGTGTATGATAGAAAATAAGAATCATCAATCATCTGAGCCACCGTTGTTTCAGACGTTCGAGGATTCTCGCCGTCTGCAGCAGTCTCTGACTGAGCTGACGGAGAGATTGACGTCCCTGGAGAAGACCAAGGGAGACGAGATCCACTCGACCAAGATCTACCACGTCTGTGAGTAGCTTTGAAGCAATGCGAAACATCTCACGCCGTTTCAAACTTTTCTGTGAGAAACTTCTACCGTCCCCAGTCTTTCTACATATTGCTTATTTTATTTGCCACAATTCTTAGCGATCTCTTAACAAATTGTTTCCCTGAAATGTAATTTATGGATGCAATTCCCACAGCTAACTATCACAATCTCCCTCTCGTCACAAATATTAGCTTAATGTAGTTCTTTTATACGTGCTTACACGTGTTTACACGTGCTGAAAAAGTGAAAAATACCATAATTGTTTTGCTCGTTGCTACTTTTTCACGTGGCCTAATTGAATTTTTAGTATCACGTAAGAGAATCGAGTTATGTTTGCACAAATTCGGACCAAAGTAATGCCTGCCACCATGACACAACAATACGCTTCTTGGTGTGGATGTCAATTTATGATTATGATGCAACATTGAGAACAAAATAAGCTCCATCGTGCTCCTCCGGTAGTTTGGTATACGGTCATTCACCCATGTTCACTACATATTATGAAATGAACAAAACTAAATTTTCTTCCAACTATTCCCTTTTTGTAACTGGAACGTACGACTCTTAGGTTGCAGCGAATACATATATATTATTTAATCGCCTTTTTCCTTCTCGAATAATCATGCAATATCCGCTCTCCAGTCTCACTTGCAGCTAGCTAGCAAATACTTAGAACTTCAGCTGCGCTACAAACTATCAGCTGCCCGGAAACAATTGAGGATTGAGTGATTGAGTGAGCGCGCAGAGACCTACTCCCCCTCTTCCTTCCTTCCTCTCTCTCTCTCCGAAAGCTACAGTGTACCCTGTACCGTAGCATAACTCGGGAGAACTCGATTAAAACGAGGGTGATGTTTGATTTGATGGTGCTGTTTCAGACAACCAGCAGCCTGACGGCATCGGATTCGCGACGAGCGGCCAGGGTTTGTCGAACGAGATGGAACAGATGGAGAGCACCAGCAGAAGGAGCACCCTGCGACGACACTACACGGTACGGGGTGCGACGCAGCACTGCCACAGAGAATGCAACGCAGTCTCTCACCCACCGCCGTTTCAGCCCGGAGACTACCTGAAGTACGCTTCGGAGACCGAGGGCGGCTACAGTACGCTGGGCCGCGGTCGTCGCTCCCTTTCCAGCTCCGCTCTTGCCAGAGGTAAGCCTCCTCTCGCCCACAAAACTAGCCGATCATCACGTCTTACTTTCTTACTTACTTAGGCCCTTCCTTAGGCGGATGATACAAATGCGCAAGAAGCGCATTTAGAAGTTTCGCATGCTATCGTGGGACGATAACCCTTTGTTCTTTGTTTCCGTTTCCGAATGAGTTGCACGATAGACGAAAGATGATAGTGGCATGAGTGTGGGCTGCATGCTAACCCCTTGCAGAGACGGCGACGATGGAGCGGTCTGCCACGATGGGCGAGGCGGAGTCGTCGCGCCTGTCGCGCTCCCGCCACGCGTCCGGCAGCTACATCTCCAGGAACGCACTCGACAAGCAGGGCACCGACACCTACTCGAAGCGCTACAACTACCGCAGCCGCTCGGACGTGGGGTCTCCCAGGCGCTACGCCTCGCAGACCCTGCTGGACGGCAGCCGGCCTGGGCCCAGCACGCCCCACGCCAGACTCGACGCGCTGCACACCCTGCAGAAGGAGCTGGACACGCTCAGCCGCAGTCCGGACAGGGGAACCCCCAGGGGATACACCAGCGACACCGGCTACGCCAACGACACGGTGCGCAGCAAGGCGCGTGGCTTCTCCAACTACGACTACGGTGAGTGGCGTGTGCTCGTGCGTGTGTGTGTGTGTGTGTGTGTGTTGTGTTGGTGTGCATGCGGTGTGTTTGCAGACACGTACCAGTCGCGGCACGAGTCGTCCCGCTCGGCGCAGGAGCAGCGCAGCCAGACGCAGTCGTCCTCGCAGCAGTCGGCAACCATGGGCGGGCAGGGCGCGGCGACTGTGTCGGTGCGCTCGGTGCGCTACCCGCAGTCGGCTGCAGCCACCACAGTGGTCGGAGGAGCATCCGCAGGCGCCAGAGGTGTGCATGGCATGTGAATGAGTAGAGAGAGCATGTGTGAATGATGATGATGCATAGGCTAGTTTGTTCCCACTCACTTCCCCTTTTCTTTCTGTGCCCTGATAGATTGCCAATAAGAGAGGGGTGTGCGTGGCATAGCGTCTCTATTTTTCTCACAGTGCGCGCTCGGCGTTTCAAGTGACCGCCCGACCAGAGCCGCGCTGTTATTTGGAGTATGATGCATGTAGCAGAGGAGAGAGCGAGATTGATCGGTTTTGTATTCGTCAAAGCGCTAACAAAGTCAAAAAGCGCGATAACAAGGTAAACTAGTGCAGCGCGTTTTGTGGGTGACGTCATAGGGGCTAGATGACGTGATGTGGTTTCAGAAGGCGACGAGGCGGGTGCGTGGGCGGACGATCTGATCGAGATCGTCAAGGAGCCGATGAACAAGACGCTGGATAGAATGAGGAAGTACAGCACTTCTATCTCCAACGTCGGTCAGTAAGCCATAGTCTTTCTTTTCTAGTAATTCACTCAATTTCCCACTCAATTCGACGATATTCATGTTTTCACGTTCATATATATCTAGTTACGCTGATCGCTTCAGTAATAACGTTTCTGCGCGTGAAAAAAGCGCGTACATGATGTGTGTTCGCTTTCACGTGTTAACGAACGGCAGTTTATAGCTGTTTTTCGAGTCAATTATCTTTTGTGCGTGGGTCGAAATCTTTCTGCGGCTTCAAATCCGTTCGCCGAGGATCACCCGAAAAATTCAAAAGCCAATACAGTGGTAGTCTTATAAAGGGTGGTCTGTTAAGACAGACGTAAACCTCGGCTGTGCCAAGGTAACGCAAGGAAGAGGGAGATGATGCCGTGCGTATCCGTATAATCAGTTTTACCTGTGGAACATCGTATATGTACCAGCGATCTTTCCCCTCATCAGTATCCGACTTATCCAAGCAGTCATTTTTTATGATCGCAATTTTTAATATGCGATTAGCGTATCTAAAATAAAATTCATTTACGATAATGAAACGAATCGCTCATTTTTGTAACATCCAAAGACTGGTAATCATAGGATCATAGGTGTGGTCCGATTTCAGTGCGTGTCTGACACTGATCATCACTGATAAGATTTTGATTTTTTGAGAGAAATATCTATATCAGGCTGGTTCACCATTTTCCCCGACCGATCGTATTTCAACTTTGATTCATGGAGATGAATTGTCAATTGTTTGCAGAAGCCGGCACATCCGGAGCCGCGGACGGTGCGAAGGAAGTGGTCGAAGAGTCCTACCACCGCAGCTACAAGGAGGTGAGTCCCGCCCCCGCAAGCCCCGCCCACTCACCACCACGTCATTTCAGGAGCACTCGAGCGGCCGTTGAATCTCGCAACATACACACTGCCATTGATTGAATTCTGCACTCACATTTCACTCTCTCTACTCTCTACTCTACTTTCGGTGCTGCGACCCGCTCTCTGTTATCCATAGTGTATCCCTCTCTCTCTCTCTCTCTTTCTCTGCATACCGTATCCCCGTGCTACTCCACAGTGTCTATCGACGCGTCTCGCCGTCACTCGCAGCGTCTCTGGCGTGCCCTCACGCGGCAGTTGCGCGCAGTGTCGTCGAGACGCGCAAGTGCCGCGCGCGCTACAGTACCCCCGCTGTAGTGAGTCCTCCTCCGCTGTATCATCTGCTCACCCCCTACTTCTTTTTTGTTCACTTCAGTCCGTGCCTTATATATGTCGCTATTTGAGTTATATATTTTTTGTAAAGAGTTTATAATAGAGATGAGAAGAACCGGCTAACCCGAAGAAGCTACCATTCATTTCATTATTCAGCTAGTGAAAAGTTGCTCACTTTCATTTATGCTATATCAACACATAATAAAAACTTTATGAAGACGCGTGTTGTGGCCTACTTCACAACACAGCCAATAATCGTGATTTATGCCCCTGAATCGATTTCCCTTTCGTCAGCAGTATTATCAGTAATCATCCATACTACGATATGTATTCTAGATGAGACCTTTTTCTGTGTCTCCCGCCACGCGTTTGAATATTTGAACCCCTGTCAAGTGCTCTTCTTCCGTCTCTCATCTTCTCGCAATGAGATGAGTATCGCCCATCAATCATCTCATAATTGTTCTTTTGTTCGGCCAGTCTAACACGCTCAGGCTCGCCGTGCATCCACAAGTAGGTCAGCGAGAGCGAGGTTGACGCGTGTTCCGCGCGGCCTTGGCGCGCATCCGGATGCATAACACACAAACTCCTGGATACAGCGTCTAGGGGAACCCCGTTCCTCGGACTATGGTCTCGTATCTTTATCGGGGGGAGTTCTCTGATTCAGCGCATATCGCGAAGAGAAGGGGAGAGGGGGAGTGAACCAGGAAAGAATGGCGCGCCACCGCTCAGCAGAAACAAGCGAGACAGAAAGAGACAGCGGGCACAATAAAACCGTCTGCAGAGGGAAACACATCTGGGAACACACACTGCCACTTCCCCATTCAAACTGTCTCCCTAGTGGAAAGTGCACGGCCGAGGGTGCGTAAATGTCGCATCGACAATACAGCACTCTCCCGAGCCCTACTATATACAGCGTACGCTATGCACTATGCGCTATACACTATACACCTGAGAGATTGGGTAAGGTGAAAGTGAGAGTGGCTGGTTACAGAGGTGTATGGTGTGGAGCAGACAGGGGATTGGGCGGTGTTGGTGCTTGTGTTGCTTGCTCGGGGGAGGGGCGGGGAGGGGGCGGGGCGTGGCGGCTGCAGCGGGCGGCCGTCGCCCACTCGGACTCTCGCACCGCGCACCCGCACCCGCGCCCCAGACATGCGACTCCAGTCGTGGTCGCTCGCCACCGCCGCAGTCGCAGTCGCCGCACTCGCCACGCTCGCCGTCGCGACCACACCCGCGCCGCGAACGCGACGAGTCGCGCGCGACGCCGCCGAGTCGCCGGTGGGGCAGGAGGAGCAGGAGCAGGAGCAGCGCCGGCAATATATCAGTGTGGGTCTCGTCGTACTGTATTCGCGTCTGTTTTCCAAGGACGCGGCGCTTATTCGCGGCTACTTACTGTGTAGCGGTGGGCTTGAAATTTATTGGGTGTTTGTGATAAATATGGGTATGCTCGCAGTCTCCCGTCGCTCTCCCCACCAAATCCGCTATGAATCGATTTCCTTTCATTTCTTTCGTCTGCGTCCGCATTTCTTTTCCTTCATCTCGACTCGGCAAAGGTGTGAACACACATCTTCCCTTTCGCGTCATCGCAGAATCCGCGGGGTACTGTATGAGATCAACATGATCAGCTGTTGGTTGGCGTCTATGTGAGGCTACACTGCCAGCTCGCAGTTCTGTCTCGATCTGCAAGACACAGCCCAATCTATTACATATCAGCTAGCAATTAGCAAATACTAGGAGATTGAGGTCATGACGGCACATGTAGCTAAACAGATCGGAATAGATAATGTTTCGCGCCTGTCTCTTGCTCTTGCTCTTACCTATCGTCCTCTTTTGATCGTTCATTCCGTTCACAACTCGCTGTCAACCCTTTTTTCGTGCAAAAAGGCGGTAGTTCCGCATTAACTCTGTGATTCATTTTGTTGTTGTTATGCCGTCCATCCGTATCTGTTTCTGTGATATACTATTAGTTGATCACGTTTTTCCGTGTTCGCGTCAGCGTGGCATAAGGTTGGGTTGTGTGTGTGTCGAAAAAACAATCGGTACGGCTGAGATAGGCTCTTTCGCTGAAACCCGCGCCGACCGGCGGGAGTTTAGTTTGATCTGTGCACTGTTGCCAACAAGGAACAAGGAAGATACCGTGTTGCAAGAGTTGCATAGATGTGAGAGGGGGGATGTAGCAACACGCTGCCACGAGATAACATTTCCATCCACCACACTCTTTTTTCACCACGCAATACGCGCCATTTGCCCTTTTTTTCTCGCCGTACTCTCTCGTTCGCTCAACTTTCATCCCTTTTCTCTCTCGCACACGCATTGTGCCGCGACGCGCATAAATTCACAGCTCGCTGATGGATTGGGATGTCGGGGAAAAGGATTGTTGTGATAAGGGATCAATAGATGATCACACATACAGTAACCCGTTATACAGTACCCCTTGTTTCAGGCGTACTTGCATCGGTACGGCTACCTCGTTGCGAAGGAGGCGAGTGGTCACGAGTTTCGGAGAGCGCTGCTCGCCTTTCAGAGGATCGCACACATAGAGTCAGTCCCTCCTCTCTCTCTCTCTCTCTCTCTCTCTCTCTCTCTCTCTCTCTCTCTCTCTCTCTCTCTCTCTCTCTCTCTCTCTCTCTCTCTCTCTCTCTCATTGCGTCATGTTGCAGTCCGACGGGTGAGGCTGACGCAGCGACTGAGGAGGCGGCGCGGCGTCAGCGCTGCGTGCAGCCGGACGCAGCTGCCGACGCAGACATCACAGGGGAGGAGCTGTATGGAGGTCGCACCGCGAGGAGGAAACGATTCGGTACGCGAGCCTCTCCATTTCCCGCACGCGCCAGCACAGTAGTCTGACCTTGTGTGTTTGTGTGTATTTGCATATTGGCAGTGCTGACGGCTAGCGGCTGGGGCAAGGAGCACTTCGTTGGCAGCCACGAGTTGAAGCTCAAGTGGTTCGTCTCGCAGTACACCAAGGACATCAACCGCAACGACATCAAGTGAGTGTATGGTCATACACGTGTCACTCTCCTTCCACACTCATCCAGTTCCCCAAACGCAATATCTTGTTCAGAGAGACTATCAAGAAAGCGTTTCAATTGTGGAGCATGCAGTCCGTCGTCAAAAAGCTGCCACCGGTGAGTGCGGGGATCGAACCCTCGACCCTGCGGCTACGAGAGCAGCTCGCTAACCACTCGGCCACCCAGGTGTCGCTGACGTTCGTGGAAGCTGCGAGCGAGGCGGACGCAGACATCAACATCATGTGGACGGAAGGCGACCACGGCGACGATAACAAGGTAGGCTCGCTGTTTTTCGTCTTCACAGTTCACACTTATGTAACGTTGTCATGTGGCGTTCCGGCTGTTTTGTATGTGACTGATTGTGTTCTAGTTTGACGGACTGGGCGGGAGTGGGAAGGAGGGAAATGTGCTCGCACACACCTTCTATCCGGACCACACGCAGCAGCCGCTCAACGGAGACATTCACTTCGACGACGCCGAGAAGTGGGACCTCGACCCCAGCAAGTGAGCACCTCTCTCTCCCTCTCTCTCTCTCTCTCTCACTCATCCTCTCTCTAGGAACACGTTCTTCCCGTACGTGTTAGCCCACGAGATCGGCCACGCGCTGGGTCTGAAGCACTCTCGCAAGGAGAGCGCGCTCATGTTCCCTATGTACAAGAACGTCGGTCTGGACAGGCTGCGACTCGACATCGACGACAAGTGCGGCATCAACTGGAACTACGGTGCGTCGTGTGCTCTCAATGTGTCGACACTGATTGACGTGTCTGTTCGGCAGAGTCGTGACTGCTTCTTTCCAGCCGGTCCCAGCAACTTTTGTCTGTTCGTGTGGCTGACGTCCGAGATTGTTCCGAGTCAGCACAACCACTCACTGCAAGCCGCGCACAGTGAGTCCACTGCTCTCCCTCCTCCTCCTGCTCCTCCCTCTCCTCCACTCATCCCACTTCTTTTCAGTGATGAAGCGTCTGGCGTATATCAAAGGAGCGATAAAGGGTGAGTACCAGTTGTATGATGCTCGCTCCATATCGCGCTCTCTAAAAGTCGCAATGATCATCGCAAAACGGCCTTGACGCTGACAATTGATCGGAGTTTAGTATGTGCTAGGGATGATAATTGCAATGTACAGCACTACAGCACATTTTCACGTCGTGGTTGGTCTTATCAAAACACTCCCGATAACCCTCTCAAATCGCCTCGCGGAAGAGTTTTCGAAACAACCCCTTTGAATAGATTCCGACTTCTAGCACTCAATGCGTTTGTTTCAGAGGCGCGCATCCCTCGCTGTCTCGGCACGAACAACGTGCAGATGCTCACTCAGAAGTCACTCATTCGCAACCTCCACTTCACCCCCTCCGAAGCTCACAAATACAGTGAGTCGTACCCGTCAATATTGTACTTTTGTTGTCATATCAGCTCCTCCCGGAATCGAATTGATGTAAACCTATCAGTACTTGTGACCAATGACTTATCGTTGTGGTTCTAGGTGAGATCGCGTGCAATTTCCTATCGGGCATTCACGAGTACCGCGGAAGCGCCGCGTTCCGAGGTGAGCGAAAGGGAAACGAGTAGTCAGAACGAGCCTGACCAACCATTCCTGATCACACTCACTCATTCTGATAACTGTCATATGCCAATGTGTGTATGTACAGTGAGAGATAGAGACCAATAACTTCCAGGCGGCTCCGATGCCGACACTATAGAGACGGAATTCGGGGCGGTGCACGAATTCGCCTACCCCGGAAAGCGCGCCATTCGACACGTGGTACGTTCCCATACGTTTCTTCTATGCATCTCAAGTGTCTTTTATCGCGATCAAAAGTGTCACGTGAACTTCATTGGGGGGATCGCATTCAGTTTCAGAGGCACGCTTATTAGTGGTCTGTGTTGCGGGAAATTACAGTCACATAGAGGATATAGGAGAAAGTGATACGTTCGTAATGTTCGCTGTTTCGAAAAAACATGCTCTTTACATTCGTTTTCAATGCGCGCATAATGAATTCGTGCGTCATAACCTTGCGGAAGAGTCTACAGGTATCGTACAGGTGTCACTAATTAGAATCACTTTGTTTCGTGGCTATAAACAACTCGCGAGCTCAGTGCGTGTGCCCGGAAGGATTTGTAGCTATATTTGTACATACTATAATGTTTGAATGCGCGCTATAAAAACTACATCGCATTCGCGGATTTTTTCGGATAATCTGCGGTTAGAAGCGTCGGCGGGGTATATCATTTCGGAGAAAACATTCGAGACGGGGGATCGAAACATGACAAAACTGAAAACGTCGCAATCAGCTATAGTGTTATTGAAGCTGGGTGTTTTCAGTTGGATCGCGCGGAGCGGCGGAGGAGACGCGGACTGTTGACAGTCCTCGATCCAGCATACTTCGACCATCACTTCTTCGAGAACTTCCTCCGAGCATACGTCCAATGACGCACGCCTCACCCACTCTCCATAGGCATAATTGTAATAAGCAGCTGATCTCCCTCCTCCCTCCTTCTCTCTCTCTCTCGCCCCGCCCCCCTAGACTCCGCCTCCCTCTAGGCCACACCACTCCTCTCTTTCCTTCCTCACTCTCTGGGTCCGCGCAATGTGCAATGCACTAAGTTATCGAATTTTCCTCACCGACTCTTCCCATTCCCTGTAGATACGATGTGTGTGTGATGTGTTGTGTGTGTTGTATTGTGTGTGCGCGATCGGGCAATCAATCGATAATCGATTGATCGTACGTGCCGGGGGCTAGCCTCCCTACCTGGGTCTTCAATTCGAGTCCACACACGGCACAGCCGGGTCCTCTCTCCCTCCCTCCCTCTTCATGCGGATTCCCCTCTCCCCCTCCCTTCCTCCCTTCTATGCGCCGCTTTCCCCCAATCTGGTCCTAACCACTCACCCAACAAAACACAAATGACAAGTGTAATACTCGAGTAATAATACGTGCACGTGTGATGAAAGAATTATTTAAATATAAATAAAAATGTTATATTTTATATATGAGTGTTATGAATGTTCAATTCCACCCCTCGGGCGGGTTCCATCCATAGCGGGTGAGCATTCGATTGGTGAGATGGATGTACTGTTGCTGTGCAGCTATTCTCGTCTTGCCTGAAGAGTCGTTGCAGGGAGGAATGCGAGAGTACAGTATACCTTTGTGTGTCTGCCACAGCTCATGACACTTGATCGACGTGTTACCATCTGCAATGTTACACTGCGAGAAAGAACTCCCAACCTTCTGCACATACCGTAGTCTCCTACCGTAACCTGCATGTAGAGTGCGTCGAGCTCGAGTTTCTTCTCCTCGGGCACAGTGAAGTGTCCGTGCTTCCCCTGGTACCCCGCGCGGCTAGCTTTGTCCACGGCGTTCGCAAAGTCCTCAAACGATTCGAATCAGTCATCGAAGTTAGTCTCGAGGAAAACCTTTGACTGCAGAATTATCCACCATCACTACGGAACACTAATGGAAGACATGGTCAACGCATTTCCATGCATCCAAGTTCTACTGTACCCAACACCAAACATCGGCAGACGGTCTCTTCTCGCCGTTTATGTGTGTTTCTAGTATGTGAATGTGATGCGCATTGTCTGGCCAGACGGTTCGGCAGACGGTCTGTGTCTGCGCGCTCCTCCCCCGCCACGCTCTCTCGCCGTCTCTCTGACCGGATCAGGCTCGACTAAGCGGGTCGCAAAGTACACATTTCCGCAGCATCGCAACCCATCATCGCACCAAATTTTTTGCTCGCCCGCCGCGCGTCCGCAGAAAGTTTTCGTGTATGGAAGGTCACGGCCGCAATAGGGCATGTGATTCGGAGGGGACTGAGTGGAGCGCGCGAATCGAACGAGAGGCTAGCCCTTTCCAACTTGACCACACTCTCTTCAACCACCCACGAACGCTGACACATGCTTCCGCACTGCTTCTCGACTCGCTGCAATGTCTTGCGAACACGAATCATCGGAATCGGTTCGCTGGCGACTTGATCAATCGCGCCTACATAAAATGCTGGTCTATCGCACGTGCGTGTGTCTAGAGATAGTATCCTTATATGTTTACCTATAGATAAGCAAAGTTTGGTCTCGACGGCGGCGCGGCTGTTTATTGTAATGATTAGTGCATGCTTGACCCGAATTGACCCTCGAGTGATAGTTGGCAATAGACGCCGCTGCACGCAAACACGGGCACGCGAGGGACCATTGTCTGCCGTCTTCTCGACACCGTGCGGACCTTGTCCCTCCACAGGTCCCGGTCGTCCTGCCGACGCCGCTCCCAGTAGGCGGACCACTCTCTCGCGCGCTGCTCCGCCTCCTTCTGGTCGCGCTGCCACTTCTCCCATCTGGAAGAGGAATGAGGCGAGAGAGGGGAGGGGTGGCTACCGTATCTGCTGGTCTTCTGCCTGTTTCTTCTTGCGAGCGTCGAACTCTTGGTAGGGATCCGAGCGCTGCATGTGTGTGTCCCGGATGATGGATTGGATCCGGCTTGATCTCGTGACAAAAGGCGAACGTCGCCTGATTGGGTCAGGAGTGACATAATCGAGAGACGAGAGAGAGAGAGAGAGAGAGAGAGAGAGAGAGAGAGAGAGAGAGAGAGAGAGATCCGGGCGCATCGGATCCGTGGAAAAAGCGAAAGCCTGGCTGCTATCGCTTTCCGTGAGAGGAGGGGGCTAGTGAGAAGAATAGGGGGTGTGATATCGTATGATGATGAAACCACAAAACCAACCGCATGAACACGGAACAAACAGGACACGAAACACGCGCGCGCAAAGAGTGGCATTTGAATAGTGAGGGGCAGCGCCCATGACTGTGAGAGTGTGAGAAGGGACTCTCTCCCCTCTATTCAAATTGCCTGCCATAGAACAATCTCTGCTCTCCACAATGAGAGATTGTGGCCTGTTATGAACATGATACTTTTATAACAGTGTTATGTTATGACAACGTTACAGACCTTTTGAGATGACAATGCATGCTTGACAAGCTAGTTTGACGAGAAGAGACTCGAGAGTCTTGAGAGAGGAAGACGACTGGTTTACAAACGCATCATATAAATGTGAGGACATCCCATCCCCATTCCTTCCTCTTCCACCACAGTTATTATCCGTCCAAGAGTGATCAGTCTTTTTCAAACTATTTGCGATACCCGATATCTTGAAACCACTTCAAGCAAGCCCTCCTCACTCAGAATGATTTGAATAAGAATCATGCGTTGCGTTCGAATTACTTTGCATACTATTCGGGAGAATACTAGGGCCTCACCTTTTATGTTGTGTGATCATAATAAACGCGCTAGCGAAAAGCAAAAGTCCTACTTTTTACAGCTTCATCTGATCAGCGAGTTCCTTCATCCATTTCCTGCGATGGCGGATCTGGTTGTTCAATCAGCGGCCGTGTTTCTGGGAGTTCCAGTCTATGTCAGATTACTCCAAGTACTCCGCACAAACAGTCTATTCAGAAAAATTGCATTCAACCAGGTCAGGACTTTTCTCTCTTCCTCCTTCTCTTCCCTCCTTCTGTGCTTCGGTTAATCGAATACTTCAATAATTAAAAGTATCGATCAACCATTGTTTAGGGCATCGTTGACGTGTCAGCTCTTCTGTTTCACTTCCTTTTCTCCGTTCTTCCACGGTTCCAATCCGCGAGAGAAGCCTTCCTTTCCAACAACAGATCCTATCTGCCCACACTCGTATACTCACAGGTCACACTTTTCAGTTACTCTCCAATTCAGAAACCCTTGTTTGTCAAGAATCATATTACAGATCTTCCTCTTCCTTTTTCTCCGTTTTAACGGAATTGTTCTGATGGCTATAGAGAGGGTGATCTCTACTAATTATGAACACGGATTCCTATCGAAGGTAAGTATACAATCAGGTTTTTTGGAAACTTTTGTGGAAACTGATGATCTCATAATTTGAAATGACGTTTCAGTCCACAATTTCAGCTGTTTTCTGACGCAACTGGCTGCGCATTCGTGATTCCACAATGGTTTCTGGGAGTAGTTCTGACGTCGCCTCTTCTCATTCAACTGGACATGAGATTCGATGGAGAGGGGAGGGTGGAGGGACATGGTGAGGAAATGCAGGTGAGAGAGAGAGGGAGGGGGAAGGAGAGAGGGAGAGAGGGAGAGAGAGGGAGAGACTTCCTTCCAGTTCAATAACATCGAGCTCATCTCCTACACCTCTATCATCTGTCTTATCATTGTTACATGTCTGCTGATGTTACTTATTCGCCACTACCGCCATCTCAACTTCAGGTATGTGAACAGTACTTCTATAGGAAATCAGCGGAATTGTTTTTTTTCTATCCCACTTTATCCCAATCACATATTCAGGTCGAATAGCGTCGTTGATAATTCTATAATGTCCGCGCTGTCAGTTTTGGCAATACTCATCTACGCATCCATCGGGATGTTCTATTCCAACTCCACAATGAAGGTAATTCCAAGGTCACTTTGAAGTATGATAATGACATTTCAGGATTCCTTCGTGCAGTCGGATGCGTATCTCTGGATGAGTCTGCTACTTTCCCTCGTTTCTCCCACTATATTCATTGCACTCGATGAAAACGTACGGTCAAGGATGTTCGGAAAAGAACTGGATATTTATTAGATTTACGAAATAAAGAATAGGGTAACTGTTCCATTTGATTCCGCATATTTCTAGTTTTTTTCTGGGATGAGATGAGACGCCCGAGGGGAAGACACCGCTATATGAACCGTAAAGTGATTTTGATAGGGAAGACGAGAATGATCTAGTGCACCGTGTCAGTGGGCAGGAAACGGGCATAGAGAGCGCAATACGCGCGGGCTGCGGCCAATGAATGTGAGAGGGAGAGAAGACACTGCCTGAACCGGGCAGAGTCCAGCTCGCTGAAATGAACATGTCCGAAAAGTGTTGATTCTTGCAGAGACGGCGTGATAAATACATCAAACAATATGTCCACTATACGGCATGTAAAGTCATGTTTATTCGAGCAAATTGTATGCTACAAGATAAAGCCACGGATACACAAAACACAATACACATTGATGAGGCGACTCGAATGCAAAGAGACACCCGAGGGAGACACCACTGTATGAACAAGAGAGAATACTGGCATGAACAAGAGAGAATACTTTGATCAATGTGAGAAATTGGGCAACTGATTATGCGAGGGAAGACTAGAATGATCTAGTGCACCCTATCAGTGGGAAGGAAGCGGGCGTAGAGGGCGCAGTACGCGCCCATTCCCTTCGCGCGGGCAGCAGCCACCGAGAGACGACAGCTTCGAATTGACAGGGTTCAGCTCGCTGAATAAAGCATGCAATCCACCCCAATTTCCATCTCCATCTCCTCACCTCACAGCCTCCAGCTTGTAGGTGGAGTAGTTGACGTGCTTGTCGACTCCCAGCTGCATGCACCTCTTCAGAATCCGATTCGGCTCCTCGTCGTTGTGTATGCCATCGGAGAAGTTGGGAGAGTAGAATGACGACGTCTAAATAGCCAGGTGAAAAGCGAGATGAGAAGAACGTGCGAGAGAAAATCTTACCTTGTTTTTTGATCTGAATCCACGGATTTCGCATCGACACCCGCAATATGCGATAGGGCGAGGGTGGAGACATCGGGGTTGGTAGACAGCTCACCGAGGAAGAAGTCTGGAACGCGTCGTTGAGTGCGTGCTTCGGAAAGGGCTGTCTGAAATCACTCTCAACTCATCAATTCTCCCCTACTGCCGCTATGTCACTCTGTCACTTTTCTGCCCTCCACTTGTCATTCTGTTATGCGCCTCTCCTGTCTATCACAGTTTCAGTGTCAGTAACTTCCAACTGTCATTCCATTTTCTTCTTTCTAATCACTCACTGGACACGCTCTCCGTTGTCAGGATAGAAGCAGAATTGTCCACCATAGCAGTCGAAGCGACGCACTATCTCGTCATCCAAAACGAACGAAGAGTCGTTCTGAAAGCGGAGTTTAGATTAGAAGCGGTGTGAGAGAGAGAGAGAGAGACAGAGAGACATAGAGGCATGCACATTCTTACTTACCTTGCGCATCTCGGCCACATACTGGTTGATGTCCCCTCGCCTCTTTTTCTTCTGTCGGTCCATAATCGCTGCCTCCTTCAACACAGCGTCTTCTGCCGGCAGAAGCGTCGACTCTCCAGTCAGCGAGCCCCTGCAATTGGGGGGTGAGTCCATGCAAACTCTTATCAGAAATGCGACTCACGTGTAGACGTCGACCCTGTTTGCGCAATGGGAGTAGTGGAGGAAGGGCGCTACGATCGATTCACCGAAGGCTCGCGAGAAGGCCTTCTGATTCGAAGAAGCGCCAACGTCGATCGTGATCAGGTGGCTGCAAGTTCACCAGATGAGATCGAGATGTCTCCATAGATGTCTCTATAGACTCTATCAATAAAACAGCTGCTTCGATGAAGTGATAAGGAGTGCTTATAGGAAGAGTGACTCACCCGACGCGTCCATCGATGTGGAATCGGATGATCTCACAGTAGGAGACGTCCCAGAGCAGATCCTTCTCAGGAGGTAACACCGAGTCAAGCAGCCACTCGAACAGCTTCCTGAACAATGATTATGAATTGTGATCACAGTTTCAATATCAATGTCTTTATTCGGGGTTATAATGAGACATCTAAATCAAACAGAAGAAAACCTTTGAAGCGACGTGTTGTGATTAGCCATGGAGACCAAATAAAAGATAAGGCGACTCACTGGTTGGGGAGAAGAGTGAAGAGACGCACAGTGTAGCGGCGGTACTTGGGCAGGTATCCAACGGTACAGTATGACATGGTGAGTTGGTGAACTAGTGTTCTCGTAAATTCTGAAGAGTGATATGGCATACAACACGGAGCCTTTTAGACCTTTCTCATTTAGCAATGCGACTATTGGGAAACGCCGCCCTCGACAAAAAACATGGTTTGTTGCTGATAAGTGATAAGCATGGCACTATTGAGAAGAGAGTCTTCTTTCCCATGTTGACATAAAACCCACAACAATTATGTATACATGTATTCTTCACAAAAATGGAAAAAAGAAAAAAATGTTCTGAAATATTTAGACTTGTGATTTACAGAAACTGTTCAAATATCCCTTATATTTCGAAAATATTTCACACATTCTGACTATCCACCTCCGCACTAGAACTATGCTTAGAGTTTTACTGAAGTTCGAACGTAAAAAATCTACCGGAGTTCGAACACAGATAGAGAAAAATCGATGGAAATATCGATGGCCGGTTTCCTCTCGTTCTCTTGTCCTGCCAGTAAATCTGCATGTCTTCTGTCCTCCCATCCCAAAATACGACAAAGCCATCGCAACACACCCAGGCACCTGCAAACAACAAAATGGATTAGTTCATTAAAAATCTCAAAAAGCCGTCTCTTTTTATCTTCGATCCACAATGTCTGATCCGGATGGACGACCTCTCGCTACCATAGCAACACTCATCCTTGAAAGGTGAGCTTCCCCGGGTTACACGATCCGTGTTTCAATAATAATGTTGCTTTTAACATGTTATTATTGTATCTCAGAATTCGAGTTAAAGTGCCTTCATATATTTTCACTCTCTTTCTACTGTGCAAGCAAAGATTGATCTCTGAATGTCAAGCAGAGTTTGTCGATTCCTCTGTTCTATGTGATCGGTGGAATCTCTCTTCTTAGGAGATACTGGCTGTATCTGAAGGAACAAGCTGTCAAGTTCACGACTGACGCTTACAGGTTAAAAAAACTTTCTCGTGGCTAATTTTTCCAGAAGTACTCTCAAGACCTAAAAGATTCGAGTGAACAGCGCGTTTTGTTGGAAGAAATTGACACAGAAATTGATACGTCACTCGTTGTTTCAGCTACTTCAACTGGAATCTGTCTTGTCGTCGTGAATACGTGATTTCTCTATGTACTTCATTCATCCTTCAAACTTTTCGATGGAATCTATCCAGCCTTGATAGTGTGAACACGTTTGTCTTGACGTATTACGTACTCTTCTTCGCTGCCAGTCTCTCTATGTATCTGTTACGATTGATTGTAAGTGAAACCACGATACATTTCCACAATTTCGTCTTTATAGATCCCGTCTCGAGTTACTGTGATGAGTTTGGAGGTATCGCAAATGCAGAAGTTCACCATTATTCTAAGCGTTCACTGGATTTTCGCTGCCCTGATTTTAAGTGAGTTTTTCTATTTAAGAAAAAAAGAGACTGTTGTAAATTCCGCTGTATTCGAAAATGTACATTTAAGTGTCTATTGTCATAATGTTTTGGAGGACTAAGTATTGTGCCTCTGGCGGCGAGTTGGGTGAGCGTGAGTGTTACGATCTCAGAAACGCGAACCGATACGGAGATCCGATATTGACATTCATTACATGTGCGGTATGTTCAGATACACAATTCGAATTGTTCTTTATTCAATATTTAATTGTATATGCATCTTATGAATTCTATATTTTCAGTACAGTACATGATACTTGTGCACAGCTCCTGGAACTTCTGAAACGAATGTCAAATGTTTTATACTAAACAACAAAAATAAATATTGTCCGTTATTCTATGTTTAACTTTTTTCTTTATTTGGAATTGTATATTGATGTTCGTTACAATATGTGTATTATAGTATATAGTAACTGGGTTATGTAATCGATGAATAAAATGTTCCCGGATTCAGATGTTATTGTGAGGGGGTGAACGGAGAGAGAGAGAGAGAGAGAGAGAGAGAGAGAGTATTTTCAGCGCGTGTCTCGTCACCTCTATCTCCACCACTCTCCAAGGCTCATCGGTGTCGCTCTATTCCACACCTTTCGATTGTGAGAAGCCGAGGCACTCCGCAGTAGCATTTTCTATTTTCATATACTAGTTGAATTTAGTACATTCCAACAACAATCAGTATCATATTGAAGCATACGCACACTGTAACAAAAACTTTAAAGGGGTCGTGTAATACATGAATGAGTATTTGTAGAAATAATGCTTACGTTGACTCTTTTTCAACTCCATTCGACATTCATCTTTCGATCTTTGCTTGCAGATTCGAACGAGTATGAGAATAGATGAAAGCACTCTAATTCGGATTCTGAAATAAAATAATAACATGTTAAAAAGCAACATAGTCGTCGTCGATGCACGGATCGAGTGACCCGGGAAGGTCACCTCCAAAAGATGAGTGTTGCTATGGTAGCAAGGGGTGATGCGTCTGGATTAGGCAGATGAGTGAATTTGGATATGATACACCAACTATTACTATATGTTAAAAGGCTGTGTTGATAGTTTCCAACTATGATGTTGATAGTGATGTTGATACATTATGTTGATAGTTTCCAACTATGATCAACATGATGTTAATGTGATTGAATTAAAAAGTGTATATGAAAATGGACACTACCTCGCCCCACAAGCAGCGCACGTTCCCATTCCAGCAGGCCCTTGACGTGTCGATGGACACGGATGAGAGTGCCGTGGTTTCTGCAGCGGGCGCTTCTGCCGCGACCCTCTCTCCCCACGTGTCGGCCGCTGCCTCCTGCAGTCGGAAAACTAAAAGCGCGTCGCACTCACCCCGCACTCTCACTATTCTTATTCAACAGCCGTAGTATAGTAAACAAACTCCCCATTCTATATGCATTCCTTAATTTTAAACCGCCCTGATATTGTTTTAATCACCGAGTCTTTTTTTGTCTAAAACCATTTCTGATAGCCAACTTGTTCGTGATTTGCCGTATTCTGTGATGCGCCAAGACCGTAACCGTCACGGAGGAGGTGTTCTTGTATTGATTCGCGACCATCTGATTTCTGAGAGAGTGAAACTCACCGTCAAGTCCACTTGTGATGTGCTCTGTTTCGATCTAGTCACTTCCGCTGCTACCTTTCGCATAATTACCGTGTATAGACCGCCCAGTACCCGCGTTGCCACTGACGAGACACTCATTGACTCACTTTCCGATTTCATGAGCTGCGAACATTTCATCATTCTCGCTGGTGATTTTAATATCGACCCATCCCTCGATGCCTCATATTAAGTCGGGTTCAATTGATTTTTTCGCAATAATATGGAAAACTATGAAATAGGTAAATATTGCGACTAAAGTTTGCAAATTCATACCATCATTAAAAAAAATGCAAATCACGTTTTCAAATAGTAAAAGTTTCTGAAAATCCAAAACATTCTGTCTTTGCATTGTAAAATAGGCCCATGGGCAGCCCATGGACAACTTTGCAGAAGTGCAGCGAGAACTCATCTGCAGAATCGGCCCTGGGCCGATTTTGCAGACGAAATTCAGACAGTCTGTAAAATCAGCCCAGGGCCGATTTTACAGACGAATCGCAGACAAAGCGGGCAGAACCATCTGCATTATCGGCCCTCGGCCGATTTTGCAGACAGACCTGATAGCTTGTCTTGGCAAAACATTCGCCGAGCGCGAGGTTCGAACTCGCGAGATAAGAGTTCGCGGTGCTACACCACTACACTACGCTGGCACATGTTGCGTGCTGCATTAACTAATAGTCGACAGCGCGCACCTCAAAAAAGTATTGTGACAGCTACTGCTAATTGTGTGAGAGTGAACATTCAAATATCAAATATATATTTGAACGCAGCGCATTGTTTCCCGTCTTAGAGAGAGAGCAGCGCAAGCGTGGATGGCCTAGTGGTATCGATGTGCAATCTGCGCGCTCGCTTCTTGGGATCGAGTCCCGCGCCCGGCGAATGTTTTGCCAAGACAAGCTATCAGGTCTGTCTGCAAAATCGGCCGAGGGCCGATAATGCAGATGGTTCTGCCCGCTTTGTCTGCGATTCGTCTGTAAAAACGGCCCTGGGCTGATTTTACAGACTGTCTGAATTTCGTCAAAATCGGCCCAGGGCCGATTCTGCAGATGAGTTCTCGCTGCACTTCTGCAAAGTTGTCCATGGGGGGGGGCTGTCCATGGGCCTATTTTACAATGCAAAGACAGAACACTTGGAAATTAATAGTTCGTTTCATTTTTGAACTATTTTACAATTCATTCACAGAATTTCAAGAGCGATTTCGCATCATAAGTTGTTAAATATCTACCATAGACAGTTTTGCAATTTCAGTCGCATTAGTTGTCAGTTTCAAAGTTTTCTATAACTTTGCGAAAAAATCAATTGAACCCGACTTATATGCGCGCTTTGGTGACTTAGTGACGTCATTCGATCTCTCACACACACAACCACGCCTACCCGCGATCACCGCATGATCGATTGGATATTGAGTAACTCGCCGCACCTAGTATCTGTTAAAGTGAGAGACTCTTTCGGTTCATCTGACCATTCCACTGTTCATGCCACGATCGAATGCCCTTTGAGTGAAACTTTCCCTATGCCCTATCCAAACTTCCATGCTGCTGACTTCTCCGCGATTCGTGCTGCCGTTAGTGCTATTGACTGGTTCGAATTTCTCGATGGTTGCGACTCACTATGTCACATGTACAATCGATTCACCTCTGCCATCCTGTGTATTCTCGCTCAACACGTGCCTTTCAAGAAGTGCAAATCCAAGTGGTCCGCGTACCCGCCCCATATCCGCGCACTATTCGATCATAAATCGTGGTTGTTTGAAAACGGGCTCGCGACATCACCACTCTACGAGCGCGTCACAGCCAACCTCACTGACCACCTGAGACGATTTGAGAAGCAGCGCACCAAACAGAAATTTCTCAAAGGGTCTTTCGCATTTCACTCATACGTTGGTTCTATCATCAGACCGAAGAGTACCCTCCCAATCAAAATGGTGGATGCGTCTGGTGCGGCATTGTTCAGTGACAGAGACAAGGCGGCCGCGTTTTGTTCTTTCTTTGAGTCAGTCTACTCGCGCGACGATGGCGTTCACCCGCCTGTGATTTCGCGCACCTCTGACACTTTCACCATGCGCCCCTTGTTTCCGAGCGATGTTGTGCCCTTTTTGAGACGCATGAAATCATCATGCTCCCTGCCCGCAGACTGCATTCCACCACTAATTTATAAGAAATAAGCGAGCGAACTATCTCTCCCGTTATCCATTATTTTCAATATATCACTGCGTGAAGGTACCGTACCCCGCGTATGGAAAACTGCACATATTACTCCTATAGCTAAACCGGGAGGAGATCCGTCCTCAGTAGCTTGTTACCGCCCTATATCGATGGATGTAGGACGTTCCCTCCACAATTTTTAGTTTGAGTGCAAAGGACGATTCCTCCACCACCATGAACGATTCCTCCACCTACCATGAACGATCCCTCCACTTTGATAGGACGTTCCCTCCACTTTAAATTTAGGCGTTTCACTTCTAATGTGTGACGTTTGAACGTTCTAATACATTATTTAGCCATAAATAATGCTCGTAATAATGCCTAGAAACTTTTAAAATGTTTGCTCATAGTCATAGTTATCACTCATCTTTTTCCTTCCACAAAGAGCCATGCACGAGCCAACCTGAAGACATACATTCTACCACAATGGAACACATCATTCAGAATAACTATTTATTTAAGTCAGCACTACGTACAAACAATGTAATAATATGCTAGTTTGTAAAGCATCTACATCGGTTTTTTTAACATGTTAGCCAAATCCCGCTGCCGCATTACGATAACATTGTTCAAGTAACGCATCAACACAAGTAGAAAATTTTGTGAATCTTTTCGCGCGTCGTACGGGCTTCGGAATAGAAACTAACATTACCGCACTTTCTTGCAGCAACTGTATTCTCCAACTTAACTTTTCAGCAAATTCAATTAACAAATGATTTCCATAAATGACTGCATTCTCGGATAATGTTTTACGGTATTCTACGGAGCTATAGCACAGCTCTGTGGGTTAACAATATTTAAATTCTACTTTATCAACAAACCAAAAAAACAAGCCTATGGCTTATGGAATCAAACGAATCACTGCCAGACATGAATCGGGGTTCTATACTGATATCGGATAAACCATACTACGATACCCTTACAATTAGTATCGGACGAACGTCTTTTGTGCATGAAGTCATCATATGATCGAAACATTACTTTGGAAATAATTACTAGTGAACAGATTGTCACTAATGGTGTAAGATTAGTTTTAACAATAAGTACTTTGATTCTCTTTTATAATAGACTCGCACTTAGCTCAGGATTTTTCGGTGAAAACATTATCGTGGATTTTGAACATACAGTATACTGAACGAAATGCACAGCAGATTTGTGGTACCTTTCGTATCTCCGTTCCACTGACTCTCTCACATGACCACGTGGCGTAAAGGTAACGCTCTCGCTTTGCAAGCAGCGGTTCGAATTTGGCTACACACGCAAAGTTTTGTCAAAATGAAAACATCGTCCAACGCGTTCTGATTTTTGTCTAACCACTCTAATGTCTCTCGTGAAAAGAGAGAAACTATACGAGGTGTGAATGTTGTTGTTTGTCTTCATTCTTCCACTACTCACACTCAGTTCTGATATCTTTCAGACAAACGGGCAGATGAATATTCAACTCATTTTCTATTAATTATGATATCTTCATATCCGTTTACAAGTAGCGATATCGCGAATACGATATCGTCTCTCTGGTTGGCTCGCGCATGGGCCATGGCTCCTAATGGAAGGAGAGAGATTTGTGAGATGTGAATCACTAACTATGAGCGAACGTGGTGAAAGTTTCTAGGCATTATTAAAGTTCATGATTTATGGCTAAATAATGTATTAGAACATTCAAACGTCACACATTAGAAGTGAAACGCCTAAATTTAAAGTGGAGGGAACGTCCTATCAAAGTGGAGGGATCGTTTATGGTCGGTGGAGGAATCGTTCATGCTAGTGGAGGACCATGCAAAAGCGGAGGACCTTGCAAAAATGGAGGGAACGTCCTACATCCATATCGATTTGCCCCGCGGCATCTAAGGTGTTAGAGCGAGTGATACGCAAGCAGCTGATTGAGTTTCTTGAGTCGCGAACCCTCCTACCTGATCAGCAGTTTGGTTTCCGCAGCAAACGTAGTGTGACCACCCAAATGCTCTCGTGTTTCACTGATTGGACAACCGCCACTTCCTCGAATCTGCTCACTGACATTGTTTACTTTGATTTCCAAAAAGCGTTTGACAAGGTGAGCATACCCAAGCTGCTTTTGAAATGCGAGTCTGTTATAGTTTAGGGGTTTGATTTGGCTCGGCTGGGTAGAAGGAAAGGTGATGATGCTGAAGTTTGTACCTGCTCTCTTGCACATGTCTCTTATTGTGCCGCGGCTCCTCCACCGCACTGGCACTCCTCCATGCCACAGGTCGGGGGCAGGTATCATTCCGATGTACTCTGATCTAGACTGACTGCTTTTCTGTGCCGGATTAGCCCAAGATTTCTTCTCTCTCACACTCACTCGGTTTCATGCGGACTAGATCACATACGACATCACTCTATACGATGATTCAACTTGGTTGTCACTAGAATGCGGTCTCTCTCTCTCAACAGTGCGGCTATATTTTCATGCTTTTTAACCATCGATGTTTGTTTTTATGTGCGACGCAGTGTTTTTGCAATAAATTATTTAATGGAGATTGAGATGATACAGTACTGTCTGTCAGTCTGCCAGGCTGTCAGGAACACCGATAACAGCGTGATGAAGACGCTATACAAAAGACCGACAAACGAGCCAGTTGTTGTATTTTAATCCGCCAATACACTAGAAAGACTTTCATCGAGGTATACTAGAGCTCTTTTCAAAAGATCTATTGATCATGGCTCTCTTCTTGCGGTTTGATCCCATGAGCTATTGTGGTTTTAGAATTATTTCCTTCCAGTCAAGAAACATGCACCAGCTGGCGTCTTTTGGCGGTATGATGCATTTGTGAATATCGTTTTATATCAAGACACTTAATTCCAGATTTTGTTAATGTGTTTGATAGTATTTCAACTTTAGTAAAACATAATAGTCTAGCATGTAATTTAGAGCTACTATTATATACTCGATAGATCTTGTTTTCGTTCTCGTTCCGTTAATGGAACTTTATTACGAAATTGAAGCTCGTTCGTTGGATTTGCTTCGAGCATATGCGCATGTCATATAACGTTTGTATCCCATGATCATGCTTATCGTTCAAGTGACTCTCCTGATGATTATCGCAATATTTCTCTTTCTGTCGCCGCGCTGTGGTTGCTGCGTCGGCCCGCCCCCAGTCTCTGTGAACGGGGTCGCTGGCTGGGCTAGCGCACCGAGCCAAAGAGAACCTTCTAATCTCTATCATTATCTGTTCTGTGTACATTTGGCCGTCAACACCTCGTCGCTTATTCGATGCGACATGTTTATCCCGGCGGGCGAATCGTCGCTCTCTTACAGCGAATCGCTGTTCGCAGCTTCTGGCGCAGAGCTCCCTCCGTCGCTTCTGCAGCCACACTCCCAACAAAACTTCTCTGAAACGTGGGTATTCCTTTTATCAGTGATTTCTTCGAAGTTTTAACATGTTCTTTTTCTGTCTTCTGTCTCTGCGTTTTTGTTTCTATTCTGGCGCGGGTGGACTGCGGCGATAAGAAATGGGTAAAGTCCACCTGCTCTCTTTTAGTCTATCGCAAATCCAAACTCATCAATCAAAATGTCGAAGGCGAAAGATTCCTAGGAAAATTGTGCTTACGGTATGTATATTTTTATATTGTGCGTGAGATTTTTTTCGATTGTGCGTGACGTTTGAACTGAAAACGTGTAAGGACACGTCAGGGATTCGGGAAATAAAATAACAGACTCGTCAATCATAACTCATATCGGTGAGCTTCTTCAGTAGTACTTCGCACTTGCGGGTGAGAACTCGTGTGCGAGATATCGATCATGGAATTCTCGATTCATTCGCTGGCATGTGTTGATCTCTCTGTTTGCTTGCTCTGTCACAGCGAGTTTCATCTTTCATTCACTGTTCTCACCTCGCTTTTTTCGTCTTGAGCGAGACTATTGATTTCGCAATGCGTGTCATCCTTCGTTAGCACTTCTCTCTGAAAGAACACTTATCCACTCTGAGGTACGAGGGGAGGCGCAAGAATGAAGCGGCGGTGCGGGGCGACCTCGTCTGCGTATGTGTCTAGTCTACGCGCTTCGATCGATTTCCTCGCGTACGCAGCTAGTTCCTTTGTTGATTATTTGCTTGTTGTTGACACAGTTTCGCAGTTTCCCTACTCGCTTCCTGTCAGTAATACACGCTCGAGTATGGAATACGGCGAGATTCTCGATGTAGATAAATCAACCGACGCGTTATCTCAATTCGCATCTACACTTTTGAATAGCACATCCGTATTCTATGGACGTTTTCTTATTGTTTCTTTCAATTCACGTGAAGACACCGTCCGTGCACTCATCGTTTCAGCGGAAGCGGGAGAACAAGGGAGTGATGCCCAAATGCCCTGTATGCTGTAATCGAGAGAGAGAGAGTGCACATGTGCACATGAAACCGGAATTATGGGTTTCATTGCTCGTGGTTCAAAGTACTCCGTACTTCACGCATTTTTGACGGTGATCAGAATTGGTTGGCAGTTCACTTGATTTGTTGAATCGTGAAGAGTGTTCTCAGCTGTTGCTTGACACGCAGTCTGCACCGCGGCAGCAGCTCTCGTGTTTGATCAGCCCTTGTATGGTCACATGACAGTTGTGGGTGTGCAGGCCCAACAGCAGCAGCAGCGCGGTCTGAGCGATCCCATATCGACTCAAAAGACACGAGGGACGCCGAGCGCAATTCGCAATATCGATGACTGGTTCACTGTTTGCACACTCATAAATTGAGTTGTTCAAAACGATCTCACTTTCTTTGCGCCTGGTTTTATGGTAGTTGAAAAGTGGTCGTGCAGATGCGATACAGGGGAAATTATTTTATGGTATTGTTAATTGTCCAGACAAATTTTTTGATGGAAATGGAAAATGGACAACTGCTATTGAAATTGCGGACGCTGGTGATATACCATGTTGTTTGTCTACGTACGCTATGTCGCTTTGTGGAATGTGGCATTTTGCTGATAATCCGAAGCTCAATCAAACATGATGATATGCCTATCAGATTATGCTGGCGGTCAGGACGCGTTGTTGGTGAAAGTGAGAAAATCGTGATGTGTTGTGAATGTGCATTTGAGCGGAAGCCGTCTACAGGCGGTATGCCAATCGATTTGACATGACAATGCTGACAATGGCGTTGTTTGCCTTTTAGGGCGGGGTTGCTGGGTACATGTTGTGGTATGTGATTCACAATGTTCTCCGTAACATTACCACCTTGTCACCGATACACCGATGATCAGATCGATAGCAGGAGAGCTGTCCACTACCCAACCGGATTAGATCTGATTTATGCAGATTAGCCTACGCTACAATGAGACAGGCATTTGCATTGCGAATGTTGAAATGGATAGGGAATGGCAATTGTCAATGTAAATCTGGTTTCATTTTGCATGTCCGCAGATTAGCGATGATAGCGATAATCGCGGGAGTTCCACACATGAATAAGGAAAGATTACGATGACTCGCCAACGCTTGATAGCGGGGGTTCACGTGAACTGCGCATTTCCACATGCCCGAAAGAAACCAAGCGAAACAAGAGAATATTTTTATTCCCTTTCTCATGTTTCTCATCTAGAACAAACGGCGCAAACATAATAAGCAAAAATGCAGCAGTTGCTCAGGTTGCCACTTTGTTACACTTACGCGACTAGGCGACACTTGTGGATTATTTCTAGTGGATCATCTGCTTTCACTACTTGCACCCCTCGTGACTTGCGGAATCAGTGAGCGTTTTTCACGCCTACTCACGTTGTTTGTGCCGTAGTTGCAGTTCAGATCAGACATGAGAGGGCATCGAACAACTGTCTTGTGTGGGATGTGAGAATGAAAAGGAAATCAGGGATATGAAAACGTGATCAATTACATTAAAAAGATATCAGATTATCAGACTGTTGTGAAAGTGGTGATAGGAATATTTTGATTTCCCAATCCAAAACTCCAATTTCCCAATGTTGAGTTGAGGCGGTAGCGAAGAAGATAAGGGAGAGTTGTGTTCAAGATGAGTGTACCTGCATCCTGCACTATACTTTACATCTCCGTGGACCGATTGGATCCTACGTGAATGAGTGCTCTGCTCCTGTGTTCTGACTTGTCCTCTTTCAGCGCGGTAGTGTGGCCGCTGTCGGTAGTGCTGGGTTGGGCGTGGGACTGGCTGGGCGGCAGTTCGGCCGCGGCTGCCGAGGCTGCCCGACTTGCCGCCATCGAAGAACACGAGAAACACTTCCACAACCTCGTCCGCGAACACATCGTGGGTGGTTGCTTTTATTATCCAGAATTTGGAAGATGGAAAGATGACGCAACGAATATCGTAATTCGTAATAGTATATTTATGTTTCCAGATATGTCTCTTGGTGTTCATCTCGCTGTACCTGTTGTCATACTGGTGCATCTCGCGGTTCAAGGCGCGCAGCGACCACGACTCACTCTACGCCGGAGACGAGGACTACTTCGTGTACAGAATATCGTTAGTCAATCTAGCTCCCTTTTTTTCTTGTTTCGTGTTCTCGAATGTAACGTTCGCTTTGGCCGATTGATTCTGTTCTGTATACGGTGCGTTCCAGTATCTGGATGTGCACTGTGTCTCTGGCGGTGTCTCTGGGTTCGATCGCCCTGCTTCCCTTCTCAGTGCTGGGCGCGGAGCTGCTGCAGAGGTGGGTCTTGGTCTCGGTGCCTTCTTTTCCTAGTGTATTTCGTAAACGGACGTCTTTCGTCCTATTCTGATTTCTGAGTATGTTTTGTTTGTTGTGGCAAATTCATTCAGAAATCAGGATGATTGATTTGTATTTGAATGGTATTATGTAGATGTAGGTACTCTTCGTGATAACAAGGTTGAGCGTGCTGGTTGAGGTACCCGTCGTCGTTCTACCTCAACTGGCTGTCGTGGCAGTTGATGCACTCTCTGTGGAACTACGTGTTCGCAGTGGCCAATCTCTCCCTCTTCGTCCTCCTCCCCTTCTCATACTTCTTCATTGAGTCGCAAGGATTCAGCAAGAGAAAGAATGTGAGGGCGATTGCGAGACGATCTGTTTGTGTTATCTAGACTGTGTGAGTGTGATGAGTGGAATCATCTGGATCTCGTTGGGGATGTGTATGTGTTGTGTTGCAGGGCATAATGCAGCGTGTGTACGAGACGCTTGCCGTGTGCGGGCTGCTGGTCGTGCTGCTGCTCTGCCTCGCAGACGTCGTCCTGTCCGTCATTGGAGACGGCGGAGGGGAGGGAGGAGCAGCACGGCTCAGGTATGCATGTCTTATCTTTTATCATGTATTTCCGTAGAACTCCTCGTTTGTGCCACTAAACGATTGACATTGCAGTGTGATGTCGTCGCTGGCGTCCCTGAACCTGCCCCTTCTGTACTCGTTTGTCTCCCTGGTGGGCGTCCTCCTCCTCCTCGTCACCACACCCGTCGGAATGGCACGCATGTTCACCCTCGTCAACGAGTGGGGCATGGTACGTGGGCAGATGCTGATTGACAATTATCACTTTAGAGAAGGTAGAATCAAGAAGGAAATGAAGACGAATATGAAGTTTGTTTTCAATAAGTATGGTTTATAGTTGGAATGTGGTGTTTGAGGTCGCGCTGCCGGATGTGGATGAGATGCTGATGAGTCGTCTGGAGAGGAGCTGCCAGCGGAGACGGGCCAATGGGGGCGGGGGAGTGGGCGCGGCAGGAGCAGCAGTGTACCCGAGGGAGACGGGCGGTGGTGAGTGTTGATCTTCTGCCGTTGTTCTTGTTGTTTTCATCGTGTTGCCAATCCGTCCCTTGTGCAGACTCTCTGGGTCTGTGGCGTCGCGGCCAGTGCAGTCCACAGAAGCAGTCTCCCCGACTGTGGAGGGTGGACGGCCGCGGAGGATACAACAACAACGACAGCCCGAGAGGTGAGTGCGCGAGTGCCATGCGATGGACAGTCTCTGTTGTAGACTCGAGTCCAGAGTCGCTGGAGGATGGGATAGAAGGTAGGGTGAGGGAGAAGGCGAATCCATTCCACCGGTAGTTAGTTGCTTTCCACACACTCTGCACTCTGTGTGAATCTGTGACATGTATGCGTGTGCTTCTAATAGACGTCGTGACACTTTGTTTGGAATGTTTTTTTCTGGTTTACTCATCCGATTTCAGATGGGGCTGCGGGCGACGCGGGACTGTCGTATCTGGAAGCAAGGGAGCTGAAGGTAAGAAATGTATAATTAGTTATGTTTATAATGGTATTTGTTTTGTACTATTATGAATATGAATGCAATAACGTTTAGATGATGCCACTTCGGCAGAAGTCTCTGCGATGGTACCAGCACGTACTGCACACTATCAAGTTCCCCGCAGCAGTCGCTCTGCTACTGGCCGCTACGGTAGGGAAGAGGAGAGAGAGAGAGAGCTTGTCCTATCGTGTCCGTTGCAGGCGATCTGCGTGTTGATGGTGGCGATCAACACTCTCAAGCTGTTGTTTGGCTACCGCGGTCTGCCCGAGTATGCGCAGTACATGGAGGTCCACCACCGACACACGTTCGGTCTCCTGGGTGTGGCAATGGAATGCGGCATCATTGTGTGAGTGCTTCGTTATCGTTATTTTCTGTTTGGAAATGTCTATCACGTCAATGGGGAATAGAGAGAGAGAGAGAGAGAGAAAATGCGATTATTGTGTTTTATTGCTTGGTGTTTTGGTGTTGAAAGTGAAAATTGAGATGCCAAAGTGAACAACTCAGTTTTGAAGACCGTATTGATGACCATAGACTTGTAGTGTGTAACCAGGAAGGAATGTGCTCGTGTCGTGTCATTTGTTCGATGATCGTACGGTGTGTAATGTGAATGTGATTGTTTTCGGACACTGATTGGATTAGTAGCACTAGTTGGTTGATTATCTCCCGGTGGTGATCGTGTAAGTGAAAGTGGAAGTGAACAGTATGATGTATTAATTATGGGGGAAGTTATGTTTCATTGCGTAGTAGTCTATTATAGCACTCCTATAGTGTACAGTGTTTAATATTTAAGGTATATGAATTACGTGATAATGTAGATTGACCCCTTCTCGATTGCAGGTACATAATGTGCACGTCTCTGGTTGGTGTGTACTGTCTGCCGTGGCTGGGCGGCCTGCGCCCCCGCAGACAGCACACCAGTATGACTGCCATTATCGGAAACTGCCTCATCGTGCTCGTCCTGTCGTCGGCCCTCCCCGTACTCGCCAACACTCTCGGTGGGTACAAGGGTTGTTGTTGTTGTTGTTTGTGTAGTAGTCTATCGAACCGCATTGGCAGGCATCACGTCGTTCGACCTGCTGGGCGCGTACGGCTCGCTGTCGTGGCTGCAGAACTTCGGTCTGGTGCTGACGTACAACGTGGCGTTCGCGGCGGCCGCCATGCTCTGCCTCGTCAACAAGTTCACCGCCCCTGTCAGACAGGAGCTGATGAGGAGGTGAGTGAGGGGGGAAGGGAAAACGTGAGAGTGAGTGGGGGATGGGATAGATGGAAATACTGGAAACCTGTGCAATGCGGATGTTTCAGGTTGAACGAGCTGCGTTGCCGTCGGAGAGAGCAACGCGACGACTACTCTGAGAAGATTGAGTAGCCCCTGGATGCCTCGCTCGTCTACCGTACCCCGCGGTGTCTGGCTATCCTGTCTGTACATAGCTTTCGTCTCGGGACCTAGTCCCTCCTCACTCAGGGACCGGTGCACACACACACACACACATGCTCTGTAGACATATAGACTACTACTAACACATAGCATATCCAAAAGTATTTCAGCGAGTATTTGGCGCGTCCGAGGATGCATAGCTTTATCACATCTCAAGATTGTAGTGGTTATCCGTGTTCCAATGTGTTCCCCGTCGATTGTCTCTCCGAGTCTTGTCAATATGTTTCTTTCCTTTTGCCGTAATAACGCGCGTACGAGGTAATAATTTCCATATTCTACAACGATGTTTTGAAGAAGTGAGTTTTGTGCAATTGACCCTTGTGAATAAAACATTCAAAATTTTGACACATTTTTGTTTTTGAGTGTGCGGTTGTTTTGCCGATTGAATACCTGTGTGTTTCACGAGAATAAAGAAACAAGGAGTGTTTAGAATGACGTCATCTGATGAAGAGATGAAGGAGTTTGTGAGTATGGAGGACTTTGAGAGATATCACGAGAAAGTGGCCGCCCGTCCGCCTCCGACCCCACCCGAACCATGGTCACAGAGATCGGAATACTACAAGAACGTGCTCACCAAGTACTCACAGGACGCGTTTCGATGGTTTTGCAGGTACTGTGACTGTACTTATGAGAAGTGTTGTGAATGATGCATGATCGTAAGGACCGTTTATAATTCACAACGCGTCAAGCGTTGAAGTTGTTGAAAAAGATGAAAGGAAACATGATGTCCCTCTGGTGTTGTTGATATCCGCTGTCGGTGACTGCAACTTGTCATGTGTGTTGGTTCAGTCTGTCGGACCCTTCGTTTCTGTCGACTCTGGACGTGGGATGCGAGCTGAAGGAGGACCTGCCAAAGTGGACGAGAGGAGCGCTGGTGAGTCGAAGGTTCATATGTATTCATCAGCCTGATCTAACAGTTAACAGATCTGGTACATGTGTCAATGAAAACGTATTGATTGGTATTGATTTCAGGGAATCGCCCTCGCCGAGCCAACCATGTTCAAGTGGGCCGATGCGGACAAGGTGAGGTTTTTCATGGTAATAATGATTTATTGATTGACTGTTTAGGCACTGTCGCTGTATGCGGTGAACGCGAGTGTGGAGGAGACTGGAGAGGAGATGAAGATGGACCCGCACCTCACTACTCTCGCCATTCTCGAAGCATGGTGGAGAGGTATGTGTTGTTTGTGTCAGTTGTTAATGATATTATAGATTTGTACCATTATTGCTTTTATTCGATTATCGAAACTTGTTGTGCCTTCCTTTTCGTGTCGTTTTACCCGCGCTATGGCTGTTGGCCCGCGTTTCTCTGTTTGCTCCCACTCCCTGGTTAGTGTAGTGGTATCGTTGCGCGCGGTGGAACTCAGGGTCGCTGGTTCGATTCCGCGCGGCGGCGGAGAGTGTTGCGAATTTATGATAGCCGTTCTGTAGACCCGTTCGACGCTAAAATGCGCGGATGGTTTGGATATAGCGGCAAGATAGATTGTGGATCGGAAATACACCGCTCGTCCAAAGAATGCGACTCGTGGCTCGCATCTGGCCCCACATTTTGCCACTCTTATACTTTTGATCGTTAATAAGAAACAGTTACCATTCTATAGAATAAATAAGGATTATTCCAACAATGGTTTTATCTAGAATCTCACATTCGATAACCATCAGGAATGTTTCTCTCTGTAGACCAACACTACACACTTTCCCTGAGACCAATGAGTGATAGTGTGAGTGTGTGCAGGTGCTGCTCGAGTGTCGATCGACTGGGCGCCACTGCTGTCGTTCGTGGAGTGCGACGAGTCGTGCCTACACCAGCTGATGCGATTCGTAGAGACCAGCCCCGAGGGACACCCGCAGGAGATTGTGCTGGTAGGCAGAGGGGCAGATGGAGAGGGTGCAATTCAGTTTATGAATTATACGGACACGTGAAATACAATAATGTAAAAAAAGAGATGATAACAATATACAACAACACGAATCCATGTTTCCCTATACTCTTGCCAGGGCTAGTATGTCATGTGCGACTGGTTGCAGCAACTGTTCATGCCGCCTGTGATGTGCTGTGTGTTGCTGTCGCTGGCGCACGCGGAGGCCAAGGCATGGCCGGCCCGCGTCGACTGGCACAGAGTGCGGCTGCCGGTGCGTCACAGTATATTGCACACTTATGCTTTGCTAGAAATCACATCTCAGCTCTGATTCCCCTGATAGACCAATCATTTCAACAAGCGGTAGTAATGTGTTAATAAGTGAGTCAGTGAGGCCCGGTTCATAAGAGTTTTATCGAGAAAGTTCATCTTATTCTGGTACACCAAACTGTCATAATAGCTTGTCAGTTGTATTTTCATGGCTGTTGTGAGTTTTCACGTTTTCAGGAGTATCAGCTGACACAGGATCAGCTGGACGGAGTGAACGAGCTGATCCGCACCACGGTCGACGGACTCACCGGAGTGCACCACGAGGAGAAGTGAGTGGGGCGGGGCGAAAGGGGGCGGAGCTAAACGTGCGTTTTAGGAAGGATCTGGTGGAGGCGCAGAAGATCCAGGAGGCGATCAAGCGAGAGCTGAACGGGCAGACGACCGACTTTGACAAGCTGCGCGCCACGATTGGAGTGGAGACGAACAAGATGGTAAGCGATCAGTTACTCAGCCAGTGTGGATTGGGCGGACCGAGAGGGACGGGGGCTGAATATCTCTGTTTGAGAATGAGATGCGCGACAGTCTGAAGAAGCAGTACGACAATCTGATCCGACAAATGGAGGGCCATCCACAACTGCAGCAGATACCCGATATGGAGCAGGCTGAGAGGGACGAGGTGCGATCGACGGGATATGGCTGCCCCCCCCCCTCTCTCTCTCATGCTTTCAATGTTATCTGCCCCCTTTCCTCTATGCTCCTCTGTCAGATCATCCACGAGGTGTCTCTTATCCGCGAGGCTACGGCGGAGCTGGGAGTGGAGAAGGTGCCTCTGGCCATTGACCAGCTCGGAGTACTCGACATGGGACACACGGTCCGTTCCACGTCGCCATTGCTTGTGGTTGCAGATGGAAGTAGCGTAGTTGGATGTTGAATGGTGTGTTGCAGGTGCTGGCGCGTCGCAACGACGAGCTGCGCACCAGCTTCATCAAGGGAACCGTGGCCGGGCCAGCCAAGGTGAAGAGACTGAAAGGCGGCATTTGACAGCGGTTGCATGTACTTTGTGGCTTTCTGGATTGATTTCATAATAATGACAACTTTCGTCTTACAGATGATGCCGCTGGACGCGCAGAACGTGGAGTCGGAGTACGTGAGCGGCTACCCGATACGCTTCTCGTTCCTCGAGTGCTCGGAGGTCGTCGATGTGCCTCTACACAACATTGCCAGAGATGTGAGTGGAGAGAGAAGGGAAAGAGAGCGAGAGAGAGCGAGAGAGAGAGAACGGGAGAGAAAGATGATCGCTTTACAGGGCATTGATCTGACCAACTGCAAGTTCCCGGACGATATTGTGGGCGCTCGCGTCGTGGCTGAGACGAGGAACAAAGAATGGTGAGAGATTCTTTTCATAAAGTATCAATTCGTTATATCCTTATTCCCATCTTTTAGTGTCGGTTTCTACGCGGGCACACTCGGCGAGGCACCGTGCGCGTTTTCCAGCGACGACGTGCTGGTGAGAGTGGAGGCGGGGCTGGAGGAGGCGGAGCTTGCGCGTTGCAGGTTTTCTTCGACTGCGGTACGGAGGACTACGTGGCGCCGAAGACGAATCCGGTGTATCTGATGTGTCACCAGGCGACGCGGCCGCGCTTCGGACAGAACGGACAGGTCGTCTCCATGACCATCGATCGGATGAACGCGCATAGCCTCGTCAAGTGAGAGATACGATCAATCGATAATGCGAATTATGATGTATATTGATATCGAGAGAGCGAGGGGGAGGGAGGGAGAGAGAGAGAGAGAGAGAGAGAGAGAGAGAGAGAGAGAGAGTCTCGCAGGCACAACCCGGAGCGCGCGCACTTCCTTCGCAACTACCTCGCCCACTATCCCGCCAACCCGATGGTGATCATACGCAAGCGACAGATCGGAGAGTACAGATGCCAGGTGGGCGGAGTTTGTAGGGGCGGGGCGATGGAACGGCATGTTGTGCAGGCGCTGAACCATCTCGGTATGACGAGGAGCGCTGTGGTGATGCACGTGGACAGGAAGATGTGCACGCTGAGGTTCTTCCCGCGGAACATCACCACGGTGGGTGGAGAGAGAGAGGGGGGAGAGAGGTGTGGCGTTGCAGGACAAGGAGTGTCGCAACCCCCGCTGCACGGAGGGGGAGACGCACGGGCACACGGACGCGCGCCTCTACAGGGGCAGCTGGCGGCTACAGCCCATGGTAGGGGATGTCGCCGTTGTCATGTTCTACTTGTCGGACACATTGGATCGATTGTACTAGGTGTGTGTGTGTTGCAGTGGGTGGAGAGGGATGCGGTGATGGGTGGGGTGAACGGAGCGACGGCGGCGGCTGCGCGGCCCGGATCCACGGCTGCCACCCCAAGGACCAGACAGAGGAGGGGACAGCACACCTTCACTATGCGGTACGGGTCCGCTCATCGCTCCTCTTTTTCTTCATAGGTTTCTCTTATTATAGGTCTATTTCTTACCATGGGGGTTGATAAATAATGAGTTATGGACAAGAGTGATTTCAGTGACATGGTGGAGACTCTGGCTGCGCCCATCGACCCCTACGCGCAGACCAAGACCGGCAAAATGACTGTGAGTCTCCCCACCCTTTCTCTCTCTCTCTCTCCTCATCTCTCGTTGTCTAGGCGCGCAAATCTTCGATGGCGGATCCGCGCGAGCTGGCGTCTGCTCCGATGCGTGCGATGCGGGAGAAGGAGCAGTACCTGCTGCGACAGAGGGAGAAGATGTTCCAGCTGTTGGATGTGCGGGAGGAGGGCACGCAGAGGACGTACGTCTTCCACGAGAACTGCACCAGGGACTGCCTAAGGGGACTGGATCGGTGAGTGGGTGGGGGATCTACTGGCACACCTGTCTCAGCGTCATCTATAAATGAATGGAGAGCATGTGCTTGTCTTTCAGAACGTGATTTTAGTATTTCTAATGGCGCTCGTGTATTGCAGTGACCCGTGTTGGTCGTCGTTCCACCGCATGTCGCCCTTCTTCATCCCTGTCAAGTGTGGCTGGGAGCGGCTGGTGTACTCCATCTCGGGGCGGAAGAGAACCAAGAAGAGGGTCATGTACAGGGCGCCCTGCGGAAGGAACATTGCCAACATGGCCGGCATCAATGCATTCCTCAGGGTACGTCTACTTATATGAAAGATATTTGAACTAATGAGAATTGAATACAGGAGACACACTGCGAGCTCACTATCGATCTGTTCACGTTCGACATTCAACTACGACCGCATATGTTCCTCAGGTGAGACTCTTCTCTTCTCTCTTCTCTTTTCTCTCTCTCTCTCTCTCTCTCTCTCTCTCTCTCTCTTCCCCCCTTTCTCACACCCTGATGTTGAGTGTCTCGGCTGAGTACAAGCGTATGGACGACTACACGGATGGCAAGGAGGGCATGGAGCTGGAGACGGTCAACACAGTCGACAAACAGCCGCCGCCAGTGGTGAGGGGGAGGACATGGGACTACGACAAAATCAAATATCTCTCATCAAATCTCCTTTCTGATACTCTCGTATTCTGTTGATTGCATGGTGGAGAGGACTCCGATGTTCACGTGAACACATGTCTCGACAATTAGACACGGTCGAGAAGGGCGTACCCGTAGATTCGCCACATTGCGCGCTATCCGGTCCAGGAAGTAAGAAAAGGGAAAGGAAAAGATGGTGTGTCTACAGATGGAGCATGGCTACAGCGAGCGCCGTTTCGCTGAGAACAGCACGGTGGACCAGTCGACGGTGCGCAAGGAGTTCTGCTCGGGGTGCGAGTGCCAGGGTGAGTGAGAGGGAGAGATCGGAAAGCATAGTTCGTAGTCGAACGTCGAGTCTACGTCATCCGATCTCGCGATCTTTTTTCTCTTTTGCCACGACAAGAGCTATGGGGTAGGAGAAACAGTGTAGACGATCGTGTTATAAGAGCTGTCCTCGTTTCACAGACGACTGTTCTGACCTGTCCAAGTGTGCGTGTCGGCAGCTGACGAGGGACGCCGCCAACCATCTCGCAAAGGCGCTCAAACCCAGCGGCAGGCTGGGATACCACTTCAGGTGGGGCATACCACTTCAGGTTTTTCATACAAGGTTGTTGTGGTACACTTTTATTTCAACGTTTGGAACTATACGTATTTGAAGTGTGAGGATTATGATTGCAGAACGATCACCGAGGTGCATATGAGTGGATTGTATGAGTGTAACGACAACTGCAGCTGCAACAGGTACGGGGAGAGAGAGGGGAGGAGAGAGAGAGAGAGAGAGAGAGAGAGAGAGAGAGAGAGAGAGACTATTGATGGGGTGTTCAGGAAGCGCTGCTTCAACCGCGTCGTGCAGCAGCCGATCAAAGTGCCCATTCAGGTGAGGTGTTCTCTCTCTCTCTCTCTCTCTCTCTCTCTCATTTCTCTCACCCCTCCCCCTGCAGCTGTTCAAGACTGCCACGTGTGGGTGGGGCGTGCGTGCCATGTGCGACCTTCCCGCCGGCTACTTCATCTCCAACTATGCCGGCGCCCTGCTGACAGATGACCTGGCCGAGCAGAGCGGAAAGAACATGGGAGACGAGTACTACGCCGATCTAGACCTGTACAGGAATGTGAGTGGCAGAAATAGGGGTATTAAAGGAGCATACCACTCTAAATTTCGTGTATGAACTGAGACTACACGTCAACGTGCATGAAAACAAAAACACTTTCCATGAATAAAACAGTTGTTAAAATGAACAGAAAATACAAAATACGAGTCCCAAATTTTTAGCACATGATTTAGGACCGAAAGTACACTCCTGACTGCACAACTTGTCCACTAAATACACTATCAATCAATCGTCTATCCGAAATCGTTATATCTGAATATGACAACACAATCATAATGATATGAAGCATACAGTAGTGCCTAATATGCTAGATACATATATATATATATATATATATATATATATATATATATAAGCTAACGCCGGGGAAAGACAGATACACTGCCGAGGTTAGTGGTGGGAAGACGATGCTTGATCGATAATCATTCCTGGACCATTAGAGTACCCTTCTTGACGTGGAGAGCTCCGGAATTTCCTTTGCTTCCGTGCCAATTATTATCTCCTCGCGCCATAGCTGCTTCCACATGAGGGTACTTCCCGCCGCCTCACTGGTTACTCGGGAAGGATTCTTGTCGATGACCGAAAAACCAGTACACTATATTCGAACAATACAAACACTTTTCGTTGCGTTTTCTGCATGTTCTGCATACATATAGTGGGTCCCCCGTTTTGGCGGTAGGCAAGTTGCGAATCGTCATTCTTTTATTATGCACAGGCGAATACTAGATGCGTCCGAAGGTTGCTATCTAGTTCATTGCGCGCTATCTGAACCGATGGACCGGTGTCATTTTTGAGAAAAATTTATGGAAATGGAATGCAAAATTACTCCTTAGCTACCGTCTTCTGGATTTGATATCAAATTGCGCTGAACTACATTTGGAAATAACTTCGTTTAAAGTTTATGAAATCATATCAAATTTTCATGAGTGGTGTATCGATACCATAGCTACAACTCTATGATCGCAATTTTCCGAATTCGGTTCTCTTAATTTAGATAACTAGCATGATCTGAATTACTTTATAACATAACTTGGAATCAAGTGATGCTATCGATCGATATCAAACTTGTGCGTAATAGAGACACTTCTGAGGATGAAATAACGTCAAAAAATGAAACATTGTTACCTACAATCTAGGAGTTTCCCCACCGAGCATACACTTATCACAAAATAACTCTTCAACGGCTTGTCTAAATTCGACCAAACTTATCACATGTATACAAATTGACCCGCTCTACAAACGTATGATCTCAGAATGGAAATATCTTTTCTCGAAATACCGTAATCATCGACAAGTTCATTGGCACTGGTGGATTGAGGTGCATTTACATAATTTTCTCATCGGTCTGCGTCATTTTTTTGGCCCAAGATAATTCGCCTACCGCGAAAACTGGGGACCCACTATAGAGACATGTGAGAAGTGACTCAAACTTTCCGTACGTAGGGAAAAATCTCGAGCGGAGTGAACCGCTATCATTATTATATCACGACCCAACTCTCAGACCTACCTATCTCATCACACAGGTAACAAATAATTCTGTAACTATGCATGAATTTATGTTATTTTATTACTAAAAGGTTGGTACTATGAAACGTACGAAAATTAAATATTAGAATAGAGAGAAGTAGCTGACAAAGTTGATTGAGATTCTTTGAGTCCAGAGTGAGTCACTTTGAGAAGCTAGATTTTTATTTGGTTCCTCACATTTCTTTTTTACTGCTTTGAAAGAGCGTAAATTACTTCATTTGGGAAAAATATCAAACGTACGAAAATTAAATTTTAAACCGGTGCACCATCCATTTCATCATGTGTTTTTTTTTAAATTTAATACGCTCTCCGGTTGTTACCGGTCCATACCTCCGCTCGGGTCTTTTACATTTCGTCAGTATGGTCAAAAACATTTTTTCATCACTTCGAGATCATTTAATCTTCGGTACGTAAGTCATCATCCGGAAATTAACTTCTCAAAGCGCCGGGATGTAAAAATGCACAGAACATTGTTCTGTGCATTTTTTTTATATTTAATTTATTAATGAAAAACGATTGTGTTTTCATTGACTATGACGTGATAGTCTTACTTGATACACAAATTTAGTTGTGTGTTCCTTTAATTATGTTTTACAGTATTAGAGTGGGGGAATGAGAAACTGCGAGACAGACAGACAGGCAGGCATGTGTGGTTGTTGTAGGTGGAGAACCAGAAGGAGCAGCTGGGCGTGCACCTGCTGCGGGACCAGGGCATCGACGTGGAGGCGGAGGCGGGGGAGGAGGAGAGAGAGGGCGAGGGGAAGCCGGGTGCACGGGAGAGGAGCATGAGTGCCGAGCACAGCGACAGCGACCAGTCAGACGATGGACTGGGAGAAGAGGTGCGTGGATTACATTTCCTGCCGGATTGTTTGAACACTTTGCTATGATTCAAAATGCTATACGATACCGAGGGAGAATTCTTATGTTTAGGCAGGCGACGATGGCTCGGCGGACGAGGAGAAGAAGGAGGAGAAGGAAGAGAAGGAGAAGGAGAAGGAGGAGGGTGTGAGGGCGGAGCAGGCGGAGCTGACGGCGGAGGAGCAGGCGGCGCACGAGGAGAGAGAGAGGGCGATGGAGGAGGACGCGAGACAGGAGGTCGAAGTGGACAACGACAGCAGATTCGACATGGAGAAGCACTTCGAGAACAGGAAGCAGAACTTCCTCTTTGTCATCGACGCCAAGAGAAAGGGAAACCTCGGCAGGTGAGGGAATCTCTCTCTCTCTCTCATAATAATAGGTTTATTCAGAATCAGCAATCACATAATCACAAACACACAGATTCTAACAACTACCGGTCAGACCCGTGAGTAAGGACAAAGTGACGGCTGTGACAGAGCCCATTGGCACCCATGCGGACGCATAGGTGCCATGTCATCTCAAACACAGACATGAAACTACTTCAACCGTCCAGAACAGGAAGGAATCGAACTACCGGGCTATTTAGTCGCTTGAGAGCAATCAATTTACATACGGGTGGGGTCGTCTACAGTGAAACGGGAAAAGTTATTTGTGAAACAAGACATTAGACGCACTCTGAAGTCCGTCTTAAGTCCGAATTGGCATACTGTAGTGGAATCTAAAAGATTCCAGTCTTTCACAACTCGATGCGTGATAAAACTCTGCGTAAGGGTGGTTTTAGAGTAACTCAGTAATTTCAAGCCATTTGAACGCAATGATGCTGATCTTGAATTAGCAAGCATGAATGATGAATGGATTAGGAGCGTTTATGAAACCATACAGATGGCTATGTACAATACGCAAATCGGAAAGCATTCTGCGAGTCCACAGTGTATCTAGCTCCGAGGTTCGCAGTCGACTCTGATATGTCTGTATCTCTCTGTTAGTCTCTCAGTCTGTCTATCTCTCTATCTCTTTATCTCATACGATCCCTCCAGATTCCTCAACCACTCGTGCGACCCGAACGTCTTCGTGCAGTATGTGTTTGTCGACACTCACGACATCCGTCTCCCGTGGGTCGCCTTCTTCACCAAGCGATACATCCCGGCCGGCGAGGTGAGCGACATTCGTGGCGGGACCCGCACTTTATTTGATTTTTTTTTTATATTTTACATATATCGATCAGTTGATTTGGTTGTAATGTCGTGACTTTCGTGTCGGGACCCGGGTTATGATTTGACTTTGAGGAGCTGTGCTGGGACTACCAGTATGCCGAGTCGGAGACGGGAATGAAGTGCAACTGCGGCGCGAACAACTGCAGGGGAAGGCTGCGCTAGAGGAGGAAGAGTGGTACTGTACGTGTTACTGTACATGGTATTTCATGTTTTCATTTCCGTTTTGATTTTGAATACGGTAACATTGTTGAGATGCGACTTTGTCTTTTATCAATGTATCAATGTTTTTTCATTTGACCCAAGTTGTCCACGTTATTCATTGTTGAGTTTTGAGTTACTTCTCATCTTCCACAGATCTTGATACAGATGTTTTCTTTCTTTCAGATCTCCCCCCCCAGATTATGTGTACTTGTTACGACCTCCCAATCCGGTGTTTTCTGTAAAAGCGTTTATCGAAGATAAAGCCTTGCTGATTGTGTTGATTTCTGTGTACGAGAGCAGGTTCGTTCCAAACGATTGGATATCGGTTATGTTGTTGTGATTGGATAGTTGACTATACTGGCAGATGCTTCGCGCGTCCCTCCGCGCAGTGAGACAGCTGCGGAGATGTGTGGTGGTGGTAGAGAAGAGGGCCATGGTGGGGATGCGACCGCTCGTGTGCCAAGCGAGACCATCCACTAGCAGAGGTGAGCTAGCAGGTCATTTATAAGGTATTATAAATGACTTGAAAAAATACATGCTTTATGGAAGTTTATGGAGTGTGTTGCAGCGGCGGATAGATACGAGATCCTGCAGCCAGTGGAGCACATCCTGAAGAGACCCGACTCGTATGTGGGCGCCGTGCAACCGGCGGAGACGGTGAGCCGGCCCGTCTTTATGAAATCACCTTGTTCCTGTAGTTTGGTAGTCATCAAGGCAAGGCGTTGACTGTTGAGGCGTATGTGTGTTGTTTCCAGCTCACGTGGGTTTTCGACGATGATAGTGGGTGCATCAAGCGGCGGCTCGTCAGCTATCCGCCGGGGCTATTGAAGGTAGGGGGGGGGGGAATTGCTACTGTTACTAAATCGATGCTATTCGTTCAGGTGGGGAGGTGGAGTGGAACTATCATATCTTTTTATATCTCATCATGAGGATCCCTGTGACGGAGGGTAGAAGGTGGAAGGATTTGCGATATTCGCCGATTCATTGCAGATCTTTGATGAGATCCTTGTGAACGCTGCGGACAACAAGCAACGCGACCCCGGAATGAGTGAGCTGCGGGTGGAGGCGGACGGGCAGAGAGTGGCAGTGTGGAACGACGGGCGGGGACTGCCCGTCGAGACACACTCCACTGGCGTCCTCGTGCCATCACTCGTATTCGGCAGTCTATACACTTCCAGCAATTTCGACGACGGCGAGCTCAGGACTGTTGGTGAGTGTGCCGGCTTCTGATGGTCTGTCACTTCGTTTCTTTCAGGTGGCAGGAACGGATACGGCGCCAAGTTGACGAACATCTTCTCGCAAGAGTTCAGCGTGGAGACAGCGTCTAATGGAAAGGTGTTCCGTCAGACATGGAGGGGCAACATGGGCAGAGCCGAGACGGCGAGAGTGGACGAGATGCGAGAGGGCGACAGGGAGCACACACTCGTCCAATTCCGACCCGACCTCGCCAAGTTTGGAGTGGCCGAGATGAGCGAGCAGGTGGGTGGGGCGTGGCGAACGTGGGCGGAGCAAGAAAGGCGTGGCTAACGATATAGAGTTGCAGCTGTTATCGGTGATGCATCGGCGCTGCGTCGACATTGCGGGCACACTGAGAGGAGTGCGGGTCTTCTGGAATGGAGAGGAGGTGGAGGGGGTGAGTGGAGAGAGAGAAGGGGGAGAGGCAGAAAGAGAGAGAGAGAGAGAGAGAGAGAGAGAGAGAGAGAGAGAGGTGTTGAGGTGGATTCGTTCTCCGACTACGTGCGCCTGTACCGCGAGGAGGATTCGGCGGTGGCGGAGGAAGGGGAGGGAAGGGAGATGGAGGAGGTATTCTTCTCCTCTCCGCACCCCCGCTGGGAGGTCGCCGTCCGCAGATCGCCCGACAGCGCCAAGCACGTCTCCTTCGTCAACCAAGTCGCCACCACCAAGGCACGCTCGATTCGCTGTAGACCATAGCAATCATAGATTTATCCGGAATCATTTTGATTGATTGACATCATGTTCACAGCCTTATGAAGGGAAGCATATGGCAAAGATTTTGGTAGGCTAACTTTGGAGTGTCTGCTAATTGGTGTTCACTTCTCGCAGGGCGGCCGGCACGTGGCATACATAGTGGAGCAAGTGGTGTCGGCCATATCGGCCGCCCTCCTACAGCTACATCCCAGCCTGGCTGGCAGGATACGAGCCGCCGAGGTGAGGCGGGCAGGGATGCACTCGAATACTAGAATGTGGATGATCGCGAGTAAGCAACACTGGAGTAGTCTGTGATCGTTGTAATTGCGTTTCACCATTGGAACCATTAGATACTTGAGTTCTTTCAGATCCGCGCCCGTCTCTTCGTCTTTGTCAACTGTCTCGTGGAGAACCCAGTGTTCGAATCGCAGACCAAGGAGACGCTCGCCACCCGCAAGGAAGCATTCGGCAGTACCTGCGAGGTGGGCGGAGTCGACGGGGCGGGGTGTATTGATTTGTATTTACATAATGCAACAACATTGATGAAACCCAATGTAACCGCTATAATGTTCAATGTTTGAAACACGCTGTTCTAGCTGAACCCTGCCGACGTGGTGGCGTGGGCGGAGAGGAATGGTCTGCTGGAGGAGCTGGCGACCAGACTCGCTCCCTCGTCCCGCCGCGCCCGCCGCACCCCCATCCACACACAGCCCGCCAAGCTGCTCGACGCCGAGTGGGCGGGGCGACGGAGGCGGGGCGAGTGTCAGCTGATCGTGACCGAGGGCGACAGTGCCAAGGCGCTGGCTGTGGCGGGGTTGGAGGTGGTGGGCAGGGAGCGGTTCGGGGTGTTCCCTGTGAGGGGGAAGGTCATCAACGCGAGCGACGAGGAGAGGAGCAAGGTGGGGTAGATGATTATTGGTTTGGTACCTTTTATATGTTTTATTTGTGACTTCTCGTTATCTGATGTTTATTTTAGTATAGTTTTTTTTAAGATTTCATGTGGTTATTGTAGATGTGAAAGTTGTCTACTGCTACCTATAGGTTCTGGCGAATTCCGAGCTCGCGGCTCTCGCACAAATCATCGGACTCGAACCGGGCAGGGAGTACGCGACGGAGGAAGAGCGCGCATCCCTGCGATACGGAAGCGTGCTGCTGCTCACTGACCAGGTGGGCGGGGCGTGAGCAGGCGGGGCTAAGCAGGTCTTCTAGGACGAGGACGGGGCGCACATCCGCGGGCTGCTGCTGAACGCATGGAGAGTGCTGTGGCCGAGACTGCTAGAGGCGGGGTTCGTACACTCGATGAGGACACCACTCATCAAGGTGAGAGGAAGGGAGAGAGAGAGAGGGAGGGAGAGAGGGGGAGGATGGTATAGAGAGAGAGGCGGGGGGAGAGAGGAGAGAGAGAGAGAGGGAAGGAGGGAGAGGGGGAGAAAGAGAGAGAGAGAGAGAGAGAGAGAGAGAGAGAGAGAGGGGATGGTATAGAGAGAGGGGGAGAGAGGAGAGAGAGAGAGAGAGAGAGAGAGAGAGAGAGTGACTGCAGGCGCGTCGTGGGCAGGAGTGTGTGTCGTTCTACAGCCAGCGGGAGTTGGCCGAGTGGCGCGAGTCGCAAGGAGAGAAGGCTGGCAAGTGGACACTCAAGTACTACAAGGGACTCGGTCAGCATCCATCCATTATGGCTTATTATACATTCGACTTGTGCACTTTGAATTATTCTTGGATTTAGGTACGTCTACCGCGGCAGAGGCTCGCGAGTACTTTGCCTCACTGGACAAGAACCGTATGGTGTATCGGATGGGGGCGGAGTCGGAGGAGGCGGGGCTGGGAGATGGACGGCGGCTGGCGATGGCGTTTGAGAGGGACAAGACGGACGACCGAAAGCGGTGGATCGAGGAGCGGATACAGGTATGGGGAAATGGACATGTACCCTTGTAAATGTTATTGTGTCCCCTTGTCATAGTTTGTGTGTAGGCGCTGTCATCCGAGTCTTCGAATGGCGCCGTTCTCCCATCCGAGAGGAACATGGCCGATTTTGTCGATGAGGAGCTCATTCACTTTAGTCTACTCGATCTCAAGGTATGCACTGTCTTTGTTATCCTTGTCTTTCTAAAACGTCGCTGGCAGCGTTCGATTCCGAGTGTGGTGGACGGTCTGAAGCCGAGTCAGCGCAAGGTGCTGCACACTGTGCTGCGACAGTCGAGGGACGGCGAGATGAAGGTGGGCGACTATCTCATTCTATCATTCTTTATCTTTTCAAAGTTTGCTCTCAAAAGAGTGGAGGTGTTGTAGGTGAATCAGCTGGCTGGCCTGGTCTCTCAGTCTTCCGCGTACCACCACGGAGAGGAGTCTCTCATCAACACCATCATCCGACTCGCGCAGAACTATGTAGGCGCCAACAACCTGCCCCTCCTGCTCCCCATCGGACAGTTTGGCACGAGGCACGAGGTGGGTTGCTGCCATGTTATGGGTGGTACTGTGTCTGTGTGACAGGGGTTGACTGTTGTATTGTTTGAGGGAGGCCAGGACGCGGCCAGCGCGCGATACATCTACACGCAGATCAAGTGAGTGCGAGGAGTAGCGAGTCGAATGCCGTGTGAGAGAGCATAGACTCACCCGTCGATTACCATGCTCTTTGTTTCGACACAAAGAACTCTGTTTGTATGTGATGAGGATTTAGTCGGAATGTTTTTTTAGGAATCTGCGGTTCCGGGTAAATGTTTTATAGATTTGATTGGGTATTGGCAGCCCGCTGTCGCGTCTGCTGTTCCCGTCGGCCGACGCGGCTCTCCTCCCGCCACAGATGGAGGAGAATGTGGCGATCGAGCCAGAATGGTGCGTGGTAGGGAGAGGGGGGGGAGAGGAAGAGAGAGAGAGAGAGAGAGAGAGAGAGAGAGAGAGAGAGAGAGAGAGAGAAGGGGGGGGAGGGAGAGAGAAAGAGTTGCTTGCAGGCTGTGTCCGATCGTGCCTCTCGTGCTGGTGAATGGGTGTGAGGGCATCGGCACAGGGTGGGCGACGAGTGTGCCCCCGCATGCACTGCACACTGTCATGGCAAGGGTGCGCGCGAGGCTCGAAGGAAGGAAGGCAGAGGAGACGATGGTGGGTGCGAGAGAAGAGTACAGTGCAGAAGCGATAATGAGTTCGAATGAGCTAGGCTGAACGGCTGTTATGTTGAGAGGATTATGATGTGATGTGATGTGATGCATAATTAGAGTGTTGAGTCGAAAGACTGTTACACTTGTGAAAAAAAATCTTTCAGGTGCCTGGCTGGCACGGTTTCACTGGCGGGGTGCGGCAACTTGCGCCCGCTCGGTACCGGGTGAGCGGAGTGGCCCGCGTCCTCCCAGTCGGAAGGAGCAACGCCGCCAGTGTGGGGTGAGTGGGGCCACATTCAAAGCGCCAATGCTGCATTCCATGACGATCCTTGCTTTGTTACTGCAGTGTGGAGGTGAGTGAGCTGCCGGCGGGAGTGTGGACGAGTCGATACAAGGAGCGCGTGCTGCGGGGGCTGCAGGAGAAGGGTATGATCAGGTGAGAGAGGACACACATGCAGTATCCCGACCCCGTTCAGCTCTCTGTCCGAGTCGCACACGCATCGCTCCGTGCTCTTCCGCCTCACCCTGCCCAGGAAGGAGTTGAAGGTGCCGTCTAGAGTGCGTTGAAGAGAAGGAGGATGTCACTGTTCTTTATTTGCAGACTAGAGGCGGAGAGAGGGAACGTCTGCACAAGATGCTCAAGCTCGACAGCACTGTCGGCAGTGGCAACATGGTGAGTATGTTGTTATGTTGACTTGTTTGTTTTACGGTGATTCCACAGGTTCTATTCGATTCTTCTCGCAAGCTGCGCAAGTTTGCGACCACCGAGGAGATTTTTGATGAGCACTTTGAGGTGAGGCGATCTTCTCGAAAAGGCACAGAGTCACAGAGTCTGTGAGCCACAACATTAAAAGATGCGGTTCTTACGATTTTCTGTTAGATGTGCATTTTATTTAGATGTTCTGCTTGACACTGGCCGATTGCAGGTTCGCGCGGGCGTGTACCGTCAGCGGGTGTCGCACGCTGCTCGGGCGGCCGAGGCTGCGTGGCAGCGCGCCCGCATGCAGTGTTCGTTCGTGGAGGCAGTGGTGCGAGGGCAGGTGCGACTCGACTCGCCCCTCCCTTCCCTACTCGCACGACTAGGCGAGATGGGACTCACGCCAGATCCTGTGCGGCAGAACAAGGCAGAGGTGGGCGCGCCATGGTTTTGTCATTCATTTGTATATCATTTGTATACTAAATTGAGCAGACAAAACGACGATGTTTCTCTTCACACGTGTTCATTCAAGGTTTAACGGGACGATAAGATTTCGAAGTCACAAAAGAGCAAAACTAGTCAGTTTCTTGTTAGGGTGAGCGAGGCGCGGTGAGTAGGTGAGTTCTCTCGCTACTCCTTCTCCCAATCGTACGGATCGTCCACGCTACCGCCCGCCACCTTCGCGCCCTACAATATCATCGATTAGTCATCGATTAATAATCGATCAATACCTCTTTGAGCAAGTCGTAAATGAAATCGTAGTCGACGCGATCAAAGTACTTGAGCGAGTCGATGTAGTCGATGATCTTGCTCAGCTCCTCCTTGCACTTGGCACCGTTCAGCATCTTCTCCTGAAATTAGATAGTGAAATGTCCCGCCATCTGCACAACGCAGCATATGTCTCACTCTGCGTGTGGTGCGGCACTCCTCCTTCATCTTGAGCACGTCGTTCTTGTCGCTCATCTTGCGCCACGGCAGCCCGGTGGCAATGATGAGATCGAGAAGAAGGTAGAACCACGACTCGCAGTCGTCCCGGAATCCCAGCTCCTTGCCCTTGTGACAGTTGACTGACGCGAACGGAATAGTGCCCTGTAGGCGATCACTAGTCTACTCCATCTCTCTCTTGCGCACCTTGAAGTTGGCCTTCTCTCGCGGCGTCTTGAGCTCGTCCTTGTCGTTGGTGATCTTGCGTGCGATGCCGAAGTCGAGAATGTAGACCTGGTAAGGGAGGTGGTGATCATATTGCCGCTCATGTCTGTTGTGTATCAGACTGTCTCCCTCCCGTCCTCCCTCTCCACTCACGATACGCAGCTGCTTCTCCTGTCCGATTGCGTAGTTGGCGGGCTTGAGATCCCTGTGTATGTAGCCGTACTTGTGCAGGTCCTGACACGCCTCCAGACACTGCATAGACGTGCCCATTCCAGTTGGAAGAGAGAACACCTGCAAACACCCTCATACCACGCTGTCATACCAGCAAATTTAGGTGATAACCAGGTGGTCTACCGTACCTTGCCTGGCCGCTTGGCCTTGAGGTCCTGTAGCGACTTTCCGACGAGCTGCATGACGAGGAAGAAGTAGCCCTCCTTGTCCTTCTTGCCTCTGTCCGCGATTGAAGTGAAGTGAGAGTTCTTGCGCTCGTTCGACACGAGCTAGGCATACGGTAAAATACGGTACTATTCCTGCAGACACCTTGAGAATAGCGATCTCCATCTTGAGCTTGGAGTGTCTTCGAGTGTCGAGCTTCTTCTCGACCTTCATCGCAAAACACTGTTTTTCGTCCTCTTTGAGGTGCACTCTAGGACACTGCTGATGAGTCTGAGTGAGAGTGGACAATTCTCACTTGTAGACGGCGCCGAATCCTCCTTCTCCCAGCAGCTTTTCCACCACATATTCGTGTTTGGATGAGTCGATAATGCTGCCCTGCAAAGCAACAGTGGTGTAAGGAGGAGGATGGAGAAGAGGGCAAGGAAAGAAGCAGGGAGGAGACATGAGTAGACGTACGGCCTTGATTCCGAGATCGTCGTCCTCCTCCTCACTCATCGTGTAGTCGTGGGAGGGGCGAGTGACGCGGCCCTGACCGCCCGGCCTCTTTTCAACGAGTGCCGGCGAATGAATAGGGCATGTTAAGCGAGACGAAAATTAGGGTGAAATGATAATTTTCAGCCGGCAGACTTTTCGTACCTTCTTGACATGCCGTTTGTGCGATTGACAGAGCAGGAGAGGAGCAAGCTGGAGGCCAAGGAGAACGGTCAGTGACGAGCGACCAGAACAGTACTGATCTATTTTGAATAGAGTGGGTGTGTAGTCGGAACCAACGGATGTGTTTTTTTAACGTGTGCCTCCATGAAAGTTGGTTGTGCCACAGCGACACATTAGCATTCGCAAAAAAATCTTGTCATGGACTACTTCTACTATGTGTGTTTGCAGCTCGGAAGGCTGAGTGGGAGTCGGCCGAACAGGCGACATGGGACGGCGTGTGGGCAAGTGAGCTGGACACATTCGAGAGGGTGAGGGGGAGAGAAAAGGGGAGAAAGAGAGGGGGGGGGAGAGAGAGAGAGTATGACTTTCAGGAGTACTACCGACTCGAGAAGAAGATGTTCGAGTGACGTGGATTTCAATTTGCACATTTTACACACATTGTTTTACGGGTTGTTTCGCATGTTCTCACTTTGAATGAATACGTTTATGGCTAATATTATCCTCTAATGCCTGCATGCCTGGGGGTGTTTTTTTTTCTCTTGCTTGTCTGTAGTGGGTGCTACCTGGAACCAGTTGCCCCTCTGTCTCTCTCTCTCTCTCTCTTCCGCTGCCGCCACGTCCAAAGAAGGATGTTATCCAGGGAAGAGGAAAAAGTAGGTTTACGACGCGCCTATGCATCATATCCAATGACAGCCGATCAGTGCCAGCACACATTCACTTTCAACCGATCCCCTTCCATTTTGAAATGTTTATAGTTATTGTTGTTATTTTATTCACTAGTATGCTTGTTTGTAAACAATCGAATCATCAGGTGAGATGCAGTTGTATAACCGTCTGCGCTAATTGCATTAGTTGATCGCTGGTGCGCGGCGGGAAAGAGAGAGAGAGAGAGAGAGAGAGAGAGAGGAAGGAAGGGAGTGAGAGAAAGAACCAGACTGCTGCGTTGAACCGGTAATGTGCGTTTGAATGTGATCCCGGGAAGAGAGGATGTCTCTGTGATACCACATCTTTCTAAGCTCACCCCACCCGCATCCTAGTTTGTTTAGAGAGCCGTGGGGGAATGTGCGGTTTCCGTTCCGTGTGTTCGCTTTAGATGCAATCTGCCGCGATCGAAATCTCGCTCCGGAAATGTGTCGTATGTGTGGTGTGTACAGTCGCCGTTTTTTCGGCCTCCGGGCGTCGTCGCATGACTGATGCAAAGTTGTAGGCATTCCGATTTGCGCCGCGTCATTGCCCTCTCACCCCCTTATAAACACTAGACCCTCTCTCCCTTACCTGTCAGGTGATGTCGCGTCTCTCACTCGCCATCCTCCTGCTATCAGCTCTCGCCGCGGCTGCAGACAATGCAAATATGTAAGTTGTCGATTTCAGTTCTGCTGAACTATGAAAATCTGAATATTCGTTATTTTCAGAACTGTACGTCCTTTCACGCCGGATATGGATCCGGTGGAGCAGATTCTGTCCAGGTGAAAACATTATCAGTGGAAATCAAAAACTCACATTTCACATTCTTTTAGGATAGCCAAGCTTGCGGATACGATGGAGATGGACCTGGCTGAGAAGTCGGCACTCGAGAATGTGAGTTGTGTTTGTAAAAATCTCCTTTTTTTCAAAATTTACAATGATTTTGAATTCAGCTTTTCTTCTCTGCACTTATTCGTCAATTTTGATTGAAAGTCGAAGATATTCGTTTTCAGGGCGCTCCGCGGCAGATTCACCACCTGTTCGAAGACGACGGCAGTCCCATCCCGCAGACAACCACTGTGGCGCCCAGAGAGCGGAGGCGGGAAGGTAGCGAGAGAGAGGGAGACAGAGAGAGAGAGAGAGAGAGAGAGAGAGAGAAAGAGAGAGAGAGAAAGGGAGAGAGAGGGAGACAGAGAGAGAGAGAGAGAGAGAGAGAGAGAGAGAGAGAAAGGGAGAGAGAGGGAGACAGAGAGAGAGAGAGAGAGAGAGAGAGAGAGAGAGAGATCGCACGCTTGCACTCCCTGACCACACAGTGCTTGGCGGAGACGAGGAGGAGCTAGATGCTGTTTTACAAATGCGAGGAGAGGAGGGATCGGGACAGGAGATGCCTCATGTCGTGGTCGGAGAGGAGAAGATGGAGAAGAAGGATCAAAAGGTCGAGCACATCAACATCCAGCAGCGATCCATGGAGCAGAAGCATGACGACAAGAAGAAGGAGCAGGAGAAGGAGCAGAAGGAGAAGGAGCAGAATCCCACCAGCATTAGCACGCTTGCCACCACGCACACCGCACAAGGTGCACTCTCGCACGTCCTACCTAACTTATACGCTTACCTTGCCATTCAGTGACAAAGGCGGCCCGTGTTGAGACTACTACTACGCCCGCGCCTACCACTACAACTACCACTGTCAGGTGAGTGACATGCCATCTACTCACCCCGCCCCTTTCAGTCCCGCCCCCGCGTCGACTCCTGCCAGCACGGAGCTCATCGTACAGCAGCTGATGCTCGCTACTAAAGAGGTAACAAGGATGGAAGAATGGGAATCCGAATACATATCTCCTATCCAATAGCACATAGATGGCATAATATTGAATAAAGTCATGAGTTCAGGCCCGTCCGGTCGCGGCTCGCGCCAGTCTGGTGGTCGTGCCGGCAGTCGCCCATCCCTCCCCCTCCCCCTCCCCCTCTCCCTCCACCCCCTCTCCCGCAGTCCGCCCCGCCGCCCCGCGCGTTCTCAACTCGATGCGCGCCCTGCCCACTGTCGCCGAGGTCAAGGCACAGCAGCAGAGGCGGTTGTTGTTCAACAAGGTCCACGCGGCTGCGACACGCCGTCCGAGTCGCGTCGCCCCCGCGCCTCCTGCCACCAACACTACCACTGCTGCGACTCCCGCGACACAGAGGCTCACTACTGTACGTTGCGCTCTCCCATTCCCTGTCTTTCTCTCAATCCTGTCTTCCATCCAGCTCGCGCCGTTCGTGTCGCGTCGCAGTGTGGTGATCGACCGCCTGCTGCGCTCGCTCAGCGCCGCCGATCGGAGGGAGTTCTTGGCGCGTCTCCAGCAGGTGCGCAAAAGAAATCCTGTTTGACTCTAGTGTATCTTGTTGCCAGATCGAGGGCGAGTCGAGCACGGCGCATTCCCCTATGCGCCGTCAGCCTCGCGTCTTCCACCGCAGACCGCAGCACAGACAGGCCGACCACGCTCTATCCGTCGGTGCGTCCTTGTGCCATCCCACATCCCTATCCTAGTAGTTCATTTGTAGATGTTCAGAGTAGTTCACTCGTAGATGCCGCTCAACTATAATTCTGCTGGCCTTTCGATCTCCGTAACTCACACCCCCGTTCAGTCACTCTCTCGCCAGTTGCCGTGAGGACGGCTCCGCCTCGCAAGGAGGCCAAGCCGCAGCCGCTCATCCTCCGCCGACGCGCCTTCCGACGAGTACAGCACCTAGCCGGACACAGCATCCCCAAGCCTCACGTGTAGGGAAGAATCATCGTTGTCAGAGAGTATATCCAATGACAGGCGCTCTCCGACCACGCTCGTGCCGACTCGCTCGCTCTCCCGTCCCGTTCTCAGGAGGCAGATCCGACAGCGTCCCCAGGCGCCGCCCGTCCACAAGAGACAGCAGCAGAGGCGATTCGGCAGGCGACCCGTGCAGAGGGCTGCCGTACAGGTGGGTGCGGCAATCTGTCCCTCCGATCAAATACAGCGCGTGTATCAAACGGGACGATAATGCGGATCAGCACATTAACTATAACAAGAATTATTGTATGTCAAAAGTCTACTTTCAGGAGAAGAGCGTAGTGGTGGCCGATTCGAGCCTTCGTCACAGCGGCCGTGCGCGCGGAATCGCCAAGCTAGTCTGAATCCGATCAATAGAACCTGCAGTCTGCAAACATTCCCTCGCACTCACGCATTTCCATTACTAACTGCAATAACAACAAAATAATAAACTATTTTTATTTTTTCTCCCAGTTAATCGTCTGCACATTAAGACAGCAAAAAAGTTCAAAAGTGTTTATTGTTCGTCGAACCCGGAGCTGAAAAGATCACCGATTGGCAAGATGGAACCCGCGCGGAAGGAGCATTCATCAAAATCAACCAAAATGAGCAACACGCAATAACAAAAAACCAACAACATGTTCAACATGTCAACTGGTGGGGCTCTCTTCTTCTTTCTTTTCTTTTCTTGCCCTCTTTTAGCCACGTTTCGCATTCAGATACATCTTTTATTAATGATGAGGTGGAGCAAATGCTCTCTTTTGCGAAACTGCAATATTTGCATCATATAACATCTTAACATCAACATCAATCACCATATAAGAAGACATAAACATACTACGTAAGAATGGGTGGGATGAAGTACACAATTAACTCACACAACTCTATTCACAATCTGAAATCTAAGCAGAACAACTACTTGAGAGTAGACTAGTCTTGGGGTAGACGATAGCTGACCGATACGTCCAGTGGACGTCACTCAGTCAAACGCCCACCAACAAGAAGAAGTAGAAGAAAGTTGTGATGCAGAAGGGCCATGAGATCATCAGGAAGGGTCTTAGAGCTGAAACGCCACCAGTCACCATCACCACAACAATATAAAGCAAAGCAACCACCACATACAACTCTATGCTCAATACAAATATCAACTCACATCCTCCTCCTCTTCCTCCTTGAGCCAAGAAACAGTCAACACCTCGCCATCCAGAGTTAGACCCTCGGACACGAGCTAAAAATTGAAATCAGGTGTTATACAACATCATTTGACGTACCAGCTCGGCATGGTGCTTGTTCTTGTAACGGACGGTGGCAGAAGGCTGTCCTCCGAGAACCACGTTCACATCCTCCACCTCGCCCAAAGCCTCCAGGGCCTTCGTCAGACGATCCTCGTCATCAACGCCAAATCCACAGACAAGCACGAGCGGAGCAGGATCTGAAAATATCGCATAACCAAAAGAAGGAAAATACGAAACTGCAAAAACTCACCTTCAGTATCGGCCTTGTCGTTGGGAGCGGCCTCTTCGTCCACGGGCGACGCCTCCTTTTTGCCGGTCTCCGCCTCGAACTCCCGCTTCGCCTCCTCCAAAGCGAGCACTGCAGCATCCAGCGCCTCCTTCTTGTTCGCCAGTTCCTTCTTCACTTCCTCCACCTTCGCACCGATCGTCTTCAGCATCGCGAACGTTTTCTTCTTGTCCTCCGGCTTGTCATCGCTCACGCGCTGGCACATCTGGATCACCTTCTTCTGCTGATCGAGCATCTTCGTGAGCAGCTCAGTCTGTCTGCGGTGGAGATCGAGTTGCTGCGCCTGGTTCTCCTTCACAGAGGACATCTTTCTTTTGAGGGCGTTGATACGTTCTCTCTTCTCCACGACCTTCGGATCAGCGAAAGTCGTCTCTCCGGGCTTCGGAAGCGAGGCGGGATCGACTGGCTTGTTCACAGGGATCGGTACAGGCTTCTCCACGCTCACTCCGCTGTTCAGCACAGTGCGCTGCGGGTTCGCCTCGGCATCCGGGTTGTACCAGAACACCTTGATGAAACGGTTGTTGAGGATGGGAGCCTCAGACTTGTGCGCCTGCATCGCCTCTCCACGGGAAGAGAATGTAATCAAAGCGCGGTCAGCACGGCCCTCGTGGTGCACCTAAAACATATCATATTCGAATGTATCTTTCATCGTATAGTATTAATTATATAATCCTGTAAAAAATTGAAATAAACCAACCTGTAGGTTTACGATGTTTCCGAACTGCGCGAAGTGCTCGTTAAGCTTGGCAATGTTGTTGAGCTCAGGAGGGATCTTGGCAATAGAGAGGCTCTTAGCGGCCACGCTGGGGGCAAGAGCAGCACCGGCCTGTGCGGTGGCGGCAGGGTGGCCTCCGTTTTGGAACCGGCCCATACCCCTTCCGCGTCCGCGGCCCCTGCCGCCTCCACGCATCGGGTGACCGCCATCCATCGGAGCAGCAGCCGGATCGTACCCAACCTACAATATAAATAGGAATAATATGTAATAAGTAATATGTACATAAGTATCGTTAAAATCACAGTTAAGGTTAGCAAGAATTACGTACGTTAGAAACGGTAAAGCGCCCCAGCTACTCACCGAAACAAGTACCTGATTGGGCGGAGGGTTAGGGAAAGATCCCTGGGGCGGAGCTCCGCGCCATCCTGCATGCATCGGAATCGGCGGAGGCGGCACAGAGTAGCCGAGAGCAGGCGCTTCAGGATTGTACCCTAAATTCAACACAATTTAATCCGAGAAACTGGCGCATAACAAACAATGGTAATCATCCCTGTAACATTCATTTTCGTAGACAAATCCTAATCCTAAAAATGAAGTTTGAAAAATTAAACATTTATTAAAGTAAAGTGACAATGAGCAAACCTTCGGTCATGGGAGGTGCGATTCCCGGAGGGGGCGGGTTGAATCCGGGCGGCGGCACCGAGAAGTTAGGACCGTTGCGCTTGAGCATGTTCATCTTGTTCATGGCGTCGTCGTCAACCACGACCGGGTCGGGTCCGTGGTCGAACTGGCAGCGGTCGCCCTGCATGCAGAAGCCCTTCTCGTCGTAGTCCTTGCAGCGCTGTCGTCTCTTCTTATCCGTCTTCTCGGCAGACCGACTGCGGCTCCTCTTCCGGTATCGCGATGTCTCCTCTCCGGACTACGAGCCTTTCCATTTCCACTGCGACGCTCGCGAGCAGGGGACCGAGAACGGCGGCGCTCCCGCTAAACAAGACACTAAATTAAATCTAAGTCATTTGTTCACGTACCTTCTCTCCAGAGACAGCATTGTTGGTGTTGTCGGGAGCGGAGATGCGCTTGCGAATGTCCCTCTTAGGCTCCTCTCTTCTGGAGGCAGTGGAAGATCCAGAATGGCGCTCATCCTTGTCTTTGCGCTCAGATGCATTAGCACAGTGAGAGGAGGCGCACGACGACGGTCGTCGCGAGGAGCCGAGCTCTGAAGTGATAAATATAGATTTAACAAAAATACAAAATAATTTTGTACACTACTTACTTTGCTGTCGTTTTCCTTCTCCTTGCTTTTCGGCCGCTCTTTCTCCGCGGACTTTTCCGTAGGCTTCTCCACACGCGGCATGTAACTCTTCTCATGCAGCGCAGTGAACAGCTTTTCCACGAATTTGTTCGTGCCTAAACAATAGAAATTTACTCACAAAAGAAAAAAATACTACAATTATGAATAAACGTACTGGCAGACAGGAAGACGTCGAGCTGCTGCATACACAGCTCACGGATCTCGTCGTCGGTCTTCTCGGGCTTCTTGAGCAGAGCCATCACGTACTTCGCAAGCGCTCCGGGTTCGGCATCAGAACTAAAATATGTTACAGTAAATTTCATTGGCAACCTACTAAATTAATATGAATAAATCAGATTTTAAATAAACACTCACATGGGAGCGAGCTCCTTGGTGAGCCAGTTGCTCAACTGGGCATGGTCCTCGATCAGCATATTGTAACAACAACCAAACGGTAACAACGACAATCACTGGGGTGTCTGAAGCGGGGCTTCTACTCGTAGAAAGGGAAGGACGATCACAAAGTCTTGGCTGATTACGTGTCCACCAACGAACACGGCACGAACGCGATCGGGAGAAGCGCGACGTGAGTTTTTACCTTAAACGTCCATGTGTAATCGAATCGGAATCATAAGTATTAAATAGAGCGGTAGCAAAGTGCATAAAAAATGCAAAATATGGCGTGGACCGGACAAAAATCATCGACCGCAAGAAACGTGATAAATGGATGAAATGGAAAGCTTTATGATCCCAAGGTAGTGAAACGGAGATGTGATGAAATAATTCATGTAAACATTGAAAACATTTCAACAGAGGACAGAGGTAGAAAGACTCGAAATAATTGCATAGGAAATGATAGAAACAAAGTAACGAATCGATAAACACATTATCTCATCAATCGTAACCTTCATGAAGTTCAGAAGCACGCATTCATTCAATTGCTATAAAATTATTTCCCAACGTTCTCTCATCTCATCTATCTCATGCTCATAAAACGAAAACGAGAAATGAACATGAGTGATTGAGATCGATCGATACTATAACCACGTATCGTAGTAGCGGAATTCTATCAGATATTTGTTATCTGGACATTCGGCAAGAAAACCGGCAAAAAAAACGACAAACATAAAGAGAGAAAGCGCGTGACTACAATTGCCTGGAGACGGCCCAGCGAAATATACGCGACGCGGGCGGATGCCTGAGTATCGCGACGCGGCGCGTGCGTGTCGCTACGCAGCCAAATTTCACACTCACTCCACTTATAGCACACATAGTAGTCACAAAGAGCATCTCTCTCGCGCGCATATTGGGTCGTGATTATGACCATTGTGAATGGACGGAACGGATCGATATTTGATCAGCTGTATGGTATGCTAGTCGAGCCTAGGACCGGACCTGGCAGGACACCAACATACATTGGGGAGAACCGGTCTCTCGCCGCGCCGCTAGTAGACTCGGGATCTCTCTCCATTGTCTCTCTCCCACTCTCGCGTTCTCTAGAAAATACTATGCGACGCATCACTGGCAAGGAAGACCGAATAACGGGACAGATAAGCGCACACTCTTTATCGAACAAAACAGACGAGGAATGGAGACCCGTAGTGACAGTAGTGGGGTGGAAGTTCACTTGTTGCGGCGGAAGCAGCAGCACAAGTAGCCACTACAGCACACCCCCCAGTGACGGAGGCAGTCGCTCGCAGAAGAGTAGTACGCTCTGAACGACATCTCTCTATCTCCCTTCTCATATCTCCCTCATCTCACCTCTGCTCCTTACTCGCTGCTCCTCTTTCCTCCACTCCCTTCTCCTTCTCTGCCGACTTGACATCGAATGTCACGAGTGTCTCTCCGGACAACGTCGGCTGCTCAATGATGATCTTCGGGTTCACTGAAGTGAGGGAATCTCTTTCTTTCTCTCTCTCTCTCTCTCTCTCTCTCTCTCTCTTTCCCTCTCCCTCTCTATTTCCTCCACTCACACTTGTCCTTCTTCCTCCTGCACGTATCGCATCCCTTCTCCTCCGTACTCCACTTCTCCTCTCCTCTCTCGAATGAGTGTAGCGTGGACAGATTGTGGGTCATCACCACTCGGTCACCTGTGATATATCAACTGATCATTGAAATGATTGATAACCCAAGCGTACTGTGTTTGGAATCGTTTCGTGGTTTAGTAACATTTGGAAATCGCTTCTTTTAACCGACTTCGGCTTTCAGACTACATGTAGTAACGAACTTCTAACGTAGGAACATCTTACCCTAGAGCGTAGCGAAGCGACGTCCCCCTTCTTTGGCAGCTCTGCTCCTCTTCCTCTGGGATACAAGTCGCCCACCAACTCATATAACTGATCCGCCGACAGCTCAAATATTGTGGGCATCTGAACGGAAAGAATTAAATTTTTTAGATTATTCAGCGAGACATCTAAACTCGTCCAAAGATTCTGAGGCTTTTCGAAGATACTGTTCGAGGATTGAGAGGATTGACCAGTACATTCGAAAATTGTGCACATGTGAGAAAAAAACGCGTACTACTGGTGAGAGGAAAAAGAGAGTAGTCAATATCACACTATACTATAGAACACATAATGAGGAGTGAATTGGCGTCAACAGCCATCGCTCTTCAGCCTTTCCTCGATATCCATATAGGCTCCTCTCTCTCCCCTCTCTCACTTTCCTCTCCCTCTCTCTCACCCTCTCCCTTTCACTTTCCTCTCTCTCCACCTCTCTCTCTCCCTCTCTCCCTCTCCCTCTCCCTCTCTCTCTCTCTTTCTCCCTCTCTCTCTCCCCCTCCCTCTCTCCCTCTCTCCCTCTCTCTCTCTCTCCCTCTCGCTCGCCAGCAAAGTGTTGCAATTACAAAGTGTGAACGACAGACACTGAAATGAGGGAATAAGCTCTTCATCTGAATTAATTTGCGCAGAACGTTCGTAACATAATTTCTTAAAAAAACACACGGATGCCTTGGCAACTGGCAGAGCAACCCTACTTGAGAGATGACTTGCAGGATTACTATCCGAAGATTGGAATACAACGGAAATAGAGAAAGCTACTCGCCGCGCCACTATTCGAATAGATAGTGACATTCCGCAAACAGCGGGGGTGAGATTTCCGAATCGTCGCCCTCTCGAGAGATCCTCTTTTGTTTGTGATTTCTCGTCGGCTATGAGAGTGTACAAACAGATATCACACTGTTGTGTTGCCTCTCGAAGTCATTTTGATGGGAATGCGAATCCAAAACAGAGTCGAAAATAGGGAGAGGAGAGGTGATGGGAGAGGCAGAAAAGGAGTGAGATGAGTGTGGGAAAGCTCACATCCTGCGTCCTGCGCATTTTTCTCTCGCTCTCTCTCTCCCACTCCTTACCTCTCAAATGGGAAACATCGAATGCAATTCCATTCCATTCCACTGCAATCCAATCTCGAGAGAAGCCATCCAGACCCACCAACTATACCCACAAAAACACTTTGTCTCACATTTATTAATACAATCAATATCACTTGACTAGTGACAAAAATATCAACACAGATACACGAAAGCTCAATTCACAATCATAATTCTACAGATCGCCACGTGATAGTAGCTGCGAGCAAGATTCACAAACCCCTGTACTGTCCCCTCTACTTCCTTCCAGGGGGCGCGCCGACCGCCTTCTTCTTGGGAGCGGGCTTCTTGCCACCTCCCAGCCAGCTGGCCATCATTTCGCTCACATCAGGCACATCCATCTTCGGCATCGTCATCTGCTCCATCTCCTTTTGCAGCTGCGGGTCGTTCGCCGTCAGCTTCGGCAGCACAAACAGAAGCAGCATGGGCAGCACCATCATCAGCACCATCGGAGACATGAGCATGTCAGTCACGCGCCACTCCTCGCGCTTCCTGAACAAGAAGGTGGTGACGCCAGAATGGACAAAAGAGAGAAATAATTATGATGAAAGGTATGGAGAGGGAGAAGGAAGGAGATAGTTAGGGAAAGAGTGAGAAAGATGAAAGTGCGATTCACCTGAAGTAGCGGGTAGCCTCCCTGGCCTGCAGACGCAGAGGGTACGGCAGAGTGTGGGCAGCATTCGGCTGAAACAAGCTGTCATTCCAGTTCTCAGCCCGTCTCCCTCCTCACCTGAATGGCGCTGAGACGGCGTCCCCGCATCTTTCCCTTGCTGGTGATATCCACGCGGATCGGCTCAAATGTGTACGCCGCATTCTCCACCTGCAACACATAGTAGTATGTTCAGTTCACCCTTAACTCTCTCCTCTCCCTCACCTGCACAATGTAGCTGCCGCTGGGCACTCCGTGCACCTTGAACGACCCGTCGCCGCGCACAAAACCAACATACCTGAACATTGCGCATAGCCACAATCAATCGAGTGCTCCACTCACTTTCCGTGGTCGATGAGGACGCGCGACGCGGCGGCTCCCTTGCTCGCGCCCGCGTCCGCCGGGAACACCACCTCAACAACCAACATGAATCAAAGATAGTTCAATATGACTTATAGTATACATAACACTTTCACATTGTGTACTCACCTCTCCCTCGATGGCAAACGAGGTGGGAAGGATGTCGACCTCCTCCGCCCACACCATACACGCCACGCACGCCAGCAGCCACAATAACCTCATCTACAATGACATGATAAATGTTTGTTAGAACATAAAATATCAGATATTGCATGGTCATCGAACCATTACAGCAGTCAATCCACAGCTCCACACAACAACAAATAAATATATTTATACAAAAAAGAATGATACAAGACGTAAAAATACTTATATCTTATATATGTCGTCAAAGTAAAGATTCGCACAATTGGGTGATATTCATTCAATCCATACTAGCTTTCTTGGCATCCGAAAAAGAGAGGGCGGACGCCATACAAACAATAAAAGACGGGAGACACTTACAGCCTTCAGTGGGAGGGCGAGCAACGAATGCAAGTGAGAGGAGCCGGCGCGGTGTTTGACATGCAGGATGGATACCGTATCATCGGGAGAGAGCACGATAAAGCAGACCACGTCAAGGGAAGACGAACTGACACGGACAGGGGGAAACAGGTGGAAGGAATGGAGACGTGGCCACCCTCGACCTGCTCATTGGAAGTTCTTCAGGAACTCTTCGGCAGACACACGCGCCCGCGCGTTCAGAGCCAGCTTCATGTCGCTAATCTCCTACAAAACTCATTCAAGATCAATGCATATTGTATAAAATAACAATCAACACAACAGTAAACAACGCACCTTGTCGATCTCCTGCATGAAATGTATCAAGAAGTCGACGAGCTTGTGCTTGTACATGCTCTCAGTGTGCGAGGCCGTGATCAGGAACGAGATGTCGTAACCTGCATAACAACAAAATATATACAACGATATAATAACATATACACATTTACATAATAAATAAAACAGTGACATTAGATTTCAATTTTCAAATAACTCACCCTCGATGGGCTTGCGGCGGAGGACGACAAAGTTGTCTGCGCGCTGGCACATAAACCGCGTGAACTTGTGGCAGAGGATCTTCTCCGTCTCATCCGACTGCTTCACCGCAATCGAAATACGCACCTGCCATCGATATGATTCACCAGTTATCAGCGCAGTATCAGCAGTTATTACATTACAACACGACAATCGATCGAACACAAACAGGTGACAATTCACAACAAATAAACAACGTGAATATGTAATAAAACGATGACATACCGAGTTGACAGAGGGCTCGATGAGCACCTTCTCCTGCTTGTTGCGCGCGATAACAACGGGGGTCATCAACAACTCTTTGCTCGTGCGCACCTCCACCTAAGCACAACTCACTGATATTGATAGGTTTATATAAAACGAAAACATGACAATAAACCCTGCATACCTCCGGCTTGTTGTGCCGCTCGACGACTTGGGAAGAGAACTGTTCGAGGCAGAGCGCGGCCTCGAGCGTGCGACGCACAGCGTCCAGGTACGGCTGCAGGGTCGCACTCTGAAAGACAAATTCCATATTGAAGCCTTCAATACTATATTATCATAACCATATAATGCAAAAAGGAGAAATCACTCACACAAAATAGAACAAATGATCGAAAAAGAAGATCGCTCAGGTTCAAGTACGGCCAACACAATATGGGTTACATTGTGAATACTGCATACATGTTATTTATTATATAACTTGAATATGGTCTCAATATCGAACTGACCATGTTAATGTAAGGCCACGTTCCGCGTTCGGCTTGTTTGACGGCGGAGTGAAACTCGTGTCGAGGGGCAATACCCGCTCTCTCACAGGCAGCTGAAAGTGAGTATAGAAGACGAGGCAGGGTACCACATATACAACACAATCTCGATCGATCAAACTACCATAAAACATGTCGGGCAAATCGCGAACAAACAACCGGTCACTAATCCCGCCGGCCGCCAATTCGCGAGTGAGTCAACCCGCGACCTTTTCGCGGTGGGACCATGTTGAGCGATGTGTGATGTTTTATTATGAAAAGCTAATTTATAAACGTTAAACTTGAATAAAATAGTCTCATAAACAGTGAAAAAATCGTTATATTATATATAACTGTTATCATTAAACAAAAAAAAACAGCAAAACTCTTTGATTGAAGAATTGAAGTTCTCCAGATCAAATTAAATTACTGTTCGGATCAAAAGCAAAAAAGACGAGTGTTAACCTAACAACGTAACAATTTTTATTGAATCGAATCCATCGTTTCAAACTCCTCTTGTTTCAATTGTCTATCCTCCGTTCTGCTCCACTCTCTCTCTCCGCTGTGTCGCCATGCCAACACTACTCCTTCTCTCTCCGCTCTCTGCCCGTCCCGCTTATTCCACATATCATCCCATATATGTATCCATTTCATACTTCTCCTCTCTTCCCATTGCGCAACCTCATCTCAAAAGGCGCGCCTCCTGGTGTGCAACTGACCCCGCAATGCCCTCCTCTCCTCGTAAACTTTCTCTTCCCATTATGGTTTTATTACCGAAGCGCGTCTTTGATCGCATTGTCACTCCCGGATATGCGTTATACGATCTCCCACCTCTCATCCCGCCGATATCAAAACATCAATGCCAATCCGGATCCATAAATCATCGTAATAATCAGTGTATCGTGGTCCCTATCTGTTTATGGTCCTTTTAAAACGGTAGCTCTATCTATTCACCTCCGCTGACCCGGGGACAGATGCCGCAACTATCAGCTGAATTGACCGGTCACATAAGCGGCGGTCTCTTTGATGCCGCAATGTGTCGATAATCAATCAAACATTTTCGATACAGAAGGGTCAGCTCCCGATTTCCCTCATAGTATTTTGGAACAATTTGAGAACGAGTACGATATGTCCTCGTTCATGAAATACAATTTTTATCAGATGGGCTTCTTCTCCTCCCTCTCCTCGCTGTTTGGACTCGGCAAGAAACAAGTCAGCATCGTGGTCGTCGGATTGGACAACTCCGGAAAGGTACGCAGAGAGAGAGAGAGAGAGAGAGAGAGAGAGAGAGAGAGAGAGAGAGAGAGAGGGAGGGAGAGGGGAGGGGGAGAGAGAGCCGTGTTTCAGAGTACCGTGTTGAACAGTCTCAAGTCTCCGGAGCTGCGGCAGTCTCAGATCGTGCCGACCGTCGGCTACTCGGTCTCTCAGTTCTCAATGGGCAGCGTCACATTCTCCGCCTTCGACATGAGCGGACAAGGTAGATCACTCCTATCACTTCCCCGAACAACTCCTTATCGCAACCTATCAATATCGATCACCTTATCACCGCCCGCATAAACCGCACCGCCATTGGGTCTTACCGCCGGATTAGTGCTACCTTAAAGAAACAGTGGCGACTTAATTCTGCAACTAGCTCTCTTGAACGCGTTTTACCACTCATGCAAAACATTTGCCGTAGACAGGACTCGAACCGGCGAGGTCTGTGCCATAACGGCGCACACACGCATTGCGCCACATAGTAAATGAACGGGCTTCTTTCATCTGAGGTTATGTCTTCTCTCGCCATTTCTGCAGTATTGAATAGTTCAACGGAATGGAAGTCGTGGCGGGACCAATTTAGAGTTTGAAAAAAATGTTGCAACAGCGAGTTGCAACATTTGAAAGCAACGGATAATCGTTGTTCTTTCTCACAAATCGATTAAGATTAAGGTTAATATGATTCTTTCAAACGTTCCGAGTCAAAAATAAGTCGCCAATGTACCTTTAATCGGCTCAGCTACCGGTAATGGTTCAGGCAAGTACCGTACCATGTGGGAGAGCTACTATCCCTCGTCGCAGGGCATCCTATTCGTGGTGGACAGTGCGGACAGGTTACGGGTGAGTCTCTCTCTCTCTCTCTCTCTCTCTCTCTCTCTCTCTCTCTCTCTCTCTCTCTACCTCTCTCTCCCTTCAGATGGCAGTAGCGAGAGATGAGCTGTGGCTTCTACTCGATCACAAGGACCTCGGCAAAAACGTTAGATACAGAATTCCATTCATTTTTTAAATTTCAATCCAAGAAAAAACTTCCCAGTCGTGTTTTGAAATAAAGTTAGAAGATACTGTGCAACTGATGATACATTCAGATCCCTATTCTCATCCTCGCCAATAAGATGGACGAGAAGGACGCGATGCAGTCCGCAGAAGTCAGCAGCTCACTCGGTGAGCTCATTCAATTTTACAATCTTACAAAACTCGCTAATATTTACTACCCACCCAGTGTTTGTCGTGTTTGGTTTGTATGATTCATTTCCAAAGTGCCCGTTGCCCGTTGTTATTGCAGTACCGGACAGTAGTGTGTGGTAGTGATCCGATCTGCGTTTGCAGGTCTGGACCTGATCCGCGGACATCCCTGGCACATACAGGCCACCTGCGCTTTGACAGGTACGGCTTACTCACCCCATTCTTTCACCTTATCTCTCCTCCCATTCCACTTCTACAAGAGCTACTAAAACACGCAACCGATCTCGAACAATCACTTTCATTTTGGCAGTGGTCAGATCTATTGATGAGCTCTTTCATGCAGTGGTGTTGCCGTTGTGACTTGAATTGATGGAATTCATTAAACCTCTCATTTTCCAGGCAGTGGTCTGGAGGACGCGTTCGCGTGGCTGTCACAGCAAGTCAAGATCTACATGGAAACAAAGAAGAACGGATGAATCATCCCCTCCACCCACGCATCTCCCCTGCCTTGTCATAAATTATCATTCACGTGACCCTAGCAAAGACAATGCCGGCTGCCGGAAACAGGGATCTGATGAGCTGGCAGCAGAGTAAACAAGTAAACAAACAGCAAGAGTCGGATACGTCATCAAACAAGTGCTAATCAGGGATGGATCTGAGGGAGGGACCTGAAGGACAGGTCAAATAAGTGCTCGACTCATCATTGAGAGTGAAAGTGGAAAGATTTTGATGAGAAATGCGTCTCGTTCCACAGCGACTTCTAGTTGTGGACCATCTCTCGGAGTAGGGATGACCGGTCTGCCCCGCGCCGTTCCCAGGGCCCCCGGCGCGTCGGCATGTCTGCCGTCTTCTGTCACTCTGTTTGCCCATCCGCTCTCATTTACAGCCCCCGTTCGTAAAAGCACCAGGACAGAATGCCCACACACAGCACACAGCTTGCCAACACGTGTGAACACACTCTGAATCACCGCCTCACATTTGCATATCCCTCGAGATTACGGTAATCGATACGACAAACAACACATGGAAACATCGGACGGGGGGAACGGGTGCTGGCCTGCTGCTCTTGATAACGTGCTATAATTCGGGTATTATTCTGGAAAACGACTCTGACATTTGCGTGAAATGCGAGCCGATACCGGGATGGCGCCTGTGAGTGGACTGCGAGCGATAAGTCCCCTATCGGCACACCCCATCTACACACTATTATGCAATCATGTCAACACGAGTTAATATGAGGTCGGTACACGATCCGCGCCACTGATCTGCCACACCTCCGCTCTTTTGATCTACCGCCCCTCTCTCACTCACTCACTACCACACACTCACTACAAAAATTTTACGGCTCCCTCGCCGCTCGGACAATTGCCAGCCGCCGCCCGCAAATCGCTCACCAATTACATTCTTACCGTACCCATAAACTTTTCGTAATTGGGTCAAGCAGGAAACCGCGCTCTCTTCCCCTCTCTCTCTCATTCCATAAAACGCCTAAACCGCAATAAACGTTTTTGGGAGCCGCGCGAGGAGGGTTTTGCAATCTGGAAACGTGCGCGCGCGTGTGTGTAGGCGCCGAAGGCACACCGATGATGGTCGTAGATGTTCGATGGACGGAAGGAGTGGCCGATCGATGCCACGTCCCAGCGCGCGTCTCGGCGGCGGACTGGCGGCTACCGTGCGGCGGCCTCCTTTCATCTCCTGATAGCCATTATCACTCCCTTCCCCTCTCTCTCACCACTGCCGCTATCACCACTCACTCCCCTCTCGCTGCCACTACTCAACACAGATTTACTGCCACATCGCTTCTCCACACACTAGATTTATAACCAGTCGTAATTTCATCGACAATTCGTACTTTTAGGGAGTCGGTGGGGGGCGGGAGTGAGTGAGTGTGCCAAAAGTTGCGCGATGACCTTACTTGGCCATAAAGTTTGCGGCGGCGCGTGTGGGTTGAGGTAAGACGGCTTTGATCGTGAGCCGACTTGATTCCTATCAGATGCGCTTCCAACAACACATCGCGTCCTGATCCTGATTAGCCCATTAGCTCCCAATTACTCACTCTCGCCTCACTCCTAGCCCCCTCTCACTAGCCTCCGGTATCGCTCCGACCCCTCGTTCCTGTTTATGAGTTCATGCCTCCGGGTGTCGCTCCCTCACCACAGTCCCTCCTCCCGACGCATCTTTATAACTTCCAGCCACGGCGCTCCCTCATCTCTTCCTCGAGTAGCGGTGGCGCAATGTTGTGGTCCTCTATCCTCACCTGCTTCATTAGCATACCTTTGCCGCGTCCGCTAATGTATTCGGTGTGGGAACGGAGAACCCGCGCTCTCCCGGGGCGCGCGGCTTTTGTGTGGGATTAGCATGATCCGGCTGGCATGCTCCTTCCACGGATCAGTCTCTCTCCTCCTGCCAGTCATCCCCTCCAATCGATCCACCCCAATCTGTTCACCTCAACTCCCCTCTCTTTGCCTCAGTCCCCTTTACGATCACCCATAAAGGGGAGGTCCCTGCCGCAGTTCACTCACTCATTAGTACGTCATGTCATTTCGCGTCGATCTGTGTGATCCATTTATTGTTCCTTTCACCCTCATCTTTACAGAGATGAACTTCTCTCCTCCTGTGCATCCTGAGTGCAAGCCGGTGGTGGACCAGTCTCCCCCGCAGGCTCAGCCCGCTCCGATCTGGCCATTCCCATTCTGGCCCACCACATACATTCCCCATCAGGACGAGGCCAGCGAGTGGTGAGTGTCTCCGTTCACATCGAGTCAACCAAACGATTATCCAGTACAACTTCTCGGATCTAGATATTTACCGGAATAATTTAGCTGAACATGACGCAATGATTAACATCTGATATATTCCTAATATATCATGTGGTATTCATATAACCATCTCAAATGTCGGAGATGGTTACAATGTATTGGTTGTGTCTACCGTATTCGCTCGTTCGTTCCACCCGCCCCCCGCCGGTTACCGTACCCCTCGCCTGTCGAGTGGGCGGGGCCAGCGGCGGCGGCGCCGCTTGCAACACCCAGCCTCCTCTCATATCAGCCACCCGGCACACACCGAGACAGCCTCCTATCAATTTATTCTCACTCCATCTCTATCTCTATTGAGTATCTTTACAATCCGTGATAATATGTAAATTACTGTGTGCGCCCTCCGGTCATAATGTCCGCGCGTTGACTGACCATGCATGAAGTGAGATGGCTTCCTTACGTAGAAGGAAGGTGTGGACTGACTCCTCTGTTTTCAGCGAGAAGGAAGGCGCTGGTATGCTGCACATGCCCTTCGACGCGTCGCAGGCGTCGCAGCCTCGCTTCTCATACCCCTACACAGACTACGATGTCAAGCCCGTGTCCTGGGCGCCCGCCGGCGACCAGGTGCTCCCCTTCCAGGAGATGCAGGTATCCACGGTGCCTGACTACAATCCTTGACGATCCTTCAGTTCCAGTACCCGTCGATGGCTCCAATGGCGGCGGACGCGTTCCCTCCGTCCACCTCCCAGCAGGCTTTCAAGCCAGATCCGACGGCCTACTACCAGCAGGCACAGATGCAAGTTCAAGCATACAATGCCATGGGAGGATTCGCCGCCGAGACGCATCCGGTGAGAGAGAGAGAGAGAGAGAGGCAACATCTCACCTGTCCACTTCAGGCGTTCATGTCTTGGAAGGCCCCTTCCGCCAAGCCGTCGAAGCTGGAACCAGCCGCCTCCGATCCTCCCTACCGCGTCGGACCCGGCACCAACAGTGAGTCCTCATCGATCCACTCTATCGATTGCGCCCAGCTGATCTCTCCTCCTCTTCTTATCACCTTGTCGCCGCTTCTCCAGTCGTGTCTGCGCCTCTTGAATCACCCACTCTCTCGCTATCACTGTCTCGTCTCACTGCTACCGAATCTGCTATCAGCGCGGATACCGTTTTGCCTCTCACGATCGATTGCTCAGTGCTTCTCGCAACTGTCTCTCACCCACTCACAGTGTTTTGACACTTGATCGCTAAACCGCTTGCGCAAGTGTACACTTCTTCTTCCGCCGCCTGTTACACCCCTAGTGCACCGCATCGGTTCCTTATCGTATGAGAGTGCACCGTCTCCAACTAGTCTATTGCATATATCCTTACTGTAAACCTAATACGTTCCTCTTCCCCTCCCTAATCGTTCCTCTTCCCCTCCCACCTAATCTCTTCAGATGTGCGTGTCCGGACGTCGGACAAGTACCGGATGGTCTACTCCGACTACCAGAGACTGGAGTTGGAGAAGGTACGTATCCCTCTATCCATTTTCCTTCTGATCTATATTTCTGTTTCCTCCATTTTCCACTGCATTCCATGTACCTCTCAACTGTCCCTTTCTAGGAGTTCCACACCACTCAATTCGTGACTGCTGAACGCAAGGCCGAGCTGAGCACATCCCTCCGACTCACCGAGAGACAGATCAAGATTTGGTTCCAGAATCGGTGAGTCCACTTCTTCTTTCACTCACCCCCCTCTCCTCACCCTCCAAATCCGGTTCAATTGTCGCTGTTTACGACGCGCTAATCGCGGCGGGACCTGCGACGGGGTACTGTATTGTGGGGGCGGGGCTTCCCAACGTCGTAAACGGACCAGCGAGAGCTGGGGCGGTGTCTTTTCAACGCGCCGCCCCGGCTCTTGATTTACGGCCGAGGGAACGGTCCCGGTATGAAAAGCATTGTCCCCTCTTTCTCTTCTCTCCCCCCTCTGCCCTCTCTCAGATGGGGTCACACCACAATAACAACTCACAACTACTATCACATTACCTAATCTCTTTCTTTGCAGAAGGGCCAAGGACCGCCGCGACGGAAAGGGAGGCAAGAAGTGCTAAGCGCCGCCCACTCAAGCCACGCCTACGCCTTGTATTTGTACATAATTGTCACGCAACACGAGTCACTCTTCCCTTCCCTAGACACCAATTCCCCTTTTCCCCACACCCTTTCTGACCTCATCAATGCTATTACCGAATTACTGTTATTATTACTAGTACGTATTTGCCTTTTCCTTTAATTCTAAGGATTCTATATTGATTGTATGTCACTTATTAGCTTGCCGCAATTCTTGCAATGAATGTGATTCTAATAAAACATTTATTATGTAATATACATAGCACTCTCCTATTATACTTAGTCAGGATCACATCACAAAAGAGTCCGGAAGCCTTGGAATAAAACATATGCAATAAATTAAGATCTACACATGCATGCAAATAACTAAGTGAGCAGTGCCAGACTAGGTAGATTAAAATCCCGCCACTCGATACCTCGACCGTCCCCTTCTCTCTGCTCCTGCTCCTTCTTCCCCCACTTCCCCTTCTCCCCTCACATCTCCCGCTTCTCATAGAATAGCAGGTAGGCACTCGCTTTGTCCACCTCTTCTTCCGACACCTCCTGAAATACGGCTGGATAGACTGTATCACAGAATGACCACTTTCACTGCCTATGGATAGCTACGCATTATCCACTGTGTGCATCTACGCACCCTGACGGAGCAGTCGTTGAGCAGCAGCCACTTGTCGTCGCTGCCGCCTCTCGCATACGCCACAAAGTGACCCGACGAGAGCTGGCCGTAGTGGTTCTAGAAGGGAAGAGAGATTCATCCGTCATCCCTGCTCCCAGTTGCTCCCTCTCAACTATCACGATACAGTTTAACAATATTTCAGAACCCCCGATCTCTTTGACACTTCATCTCTTTCCCTCTCCCCCTCCTCTCTCCCTCCCTCTCCCTCCCTCCCTCTCTCTCCTCCCTCTCTTTCTCCCCCGTCGACCCACCGCCATGGCTATGCACGAGTACATCTGCCGCTTGTCTCCCACGTCACTCGCGTGTCCATCGGCCACAAAGGGCGCCATGTCGAGTCCGTCCAGCGGGAAGTCCACCACCCGCTTGCATTTGCCCATCCGACCTTCCTCGCGGATGTACTCGAAGCGCTTCAGCTGCACGATCTGAAACCGACTATTCCCCTCTCTCTCTCTCTCTCTCTCTCTCTCTCTCTTTCTCTCTCTCTCTCCACCCACCAGATACTTGGGCAGCCTCCATATCTCCATGTTCTTGTCCCGGTGCGTGTTCCTCTTACACTTGTCGCACGCGATCAACGCGTCCAGCGTCTCTGGAAAGCGGAGGCAGGGCTTGAAAGGGCGGAGCCTAGCCTACCAGGAGTGGAGAACTTGGACAGACAACTCTGTAAGGAGGAGGGCGCAAAGTGACGCTGCCACGTCGCCGCGACGGACGGGTCGTCTTCGCATGCCTAAACGAGTCTCTCTCTCTCTCGCTCTTTCCATCCCCCCCTCTCTCTCTCTTTCTCTCTCTCACCAGTTCCTGCGAGTGGTTGTATTTGAGGTAGAGGGCGATCGGTTGCCAGTCGACTGCCACCGCCGTATTCAATGGAACGTGCGCCTGTAACACATTTCTTTTCAGTCATCTCCCCAATTCATCAGTCCTACTTCCCAGTTCTAAACTGGTCACGTCTCAACTGCGTCACTCGACCCACCTCCTTGTCATCGGGCAGGATGGGGCATCCTCGGCAGAATCTGAGAGCGGGGCACTGTCCGCACCACTCCCACGACGCATCCACCACACTCAGCTGGAAGGGCGGGCCCGACGAGGCGTCCTCGCAACTGCAACCCACACACTACTCCTCTCCACTGCCTCAACTCTCATCTTCCTTATCCATCTTCCTAGACTGTACTAAAGACAGTTTATATGTTCTTCATGTCCTTCGCTGAGACGCGTCTCAACTACTTCTTCTTCTTCGAAACTCGTCCCATAGAAATGTGAGAATGTGACATTTTCGAAGAGACTCCTCCTCCCTCCTCGTTGCCCTCTCGCACTCACGGATCGGCTGCCCTACTAGCCGTCTGCTGGCTGCTGCACGACATGAAACGCTTCATCTGGCGGGCCACGTCCTCGTACATCTGCTTCCCCGTCACTCCTTCCTGCAACGTCATCTCTCTCATCTCTTTGTCCCTCCCTCCCTCTTCCTCTCCACATGAACACCTGAAGGGCACAGGATCTCTCTCTCTCTCTCTCTCTCTCTCTCTCTCTCTCTCTCTCTCTATTCCTCCCTCTCTCTCTCACCCCGCACGGCACAATGAGTGGTATTCCGAATCGCGAAACGACGTGTCCACCGGTCGACGCCAGGAAATACGGCTCGTAGTTGTACTGCAGCTTCCTGTGGACGGCCAGCCTCCAGTGCAGGTAGGCAGGGTTTGCGGGGGCGGGGCGTGCTGACTCGGGCAGCTCCAGGGCGTATAGCCGAGCGCCGGCCGGATAGCGACTGATCGAACACTCGTCCGACAGACAGTTAGCATCTTCAGGCTGAAGCGAGAAGGTGAGGAGAGAGAGAGAGAGAGAGAGAAAGAGAGAGAGAGAGAGAGAGAGAGAGAGAGAGAGAGAGAGATGCACCCACCCCAAGAGATGCCTTGTTGGATAGGCACTGCACGGTGAGGCGACCCGCTGCGATGCCTGACGCGTCAGCAATCACCGACTGAAATCGAGAAATCAACATCCGCCGAGGCCACCATATGAGAACAGAAGCTAGCATGACAAAAAAGATCATGCCTTGAACGCCTCGACCGTGCTGTCCCTCGGAATGCGGAATCCGTAGCGTCGAGGGATGCTGCCGTCGCGACGCACCACTGAACGAGCATTCTCTCTCTCTCCTTTCCCCTCCCTCCCCCTTACCAATCACTTGGAACAGCTCGACATTGTCGAACCCGATGGGCAGGGAGAGCGAGGTGAAGGGCTCGAATACACTCGAGTGGTGGGTGCACGCGCGGCAGACGAGGGAAGAGCGCAGCTGACCAGAGAAGAGCTGCGAGGGCAGGGAGCCGGACGAGGCCAGGTACGCACGCCACGCACGCTCGCCCTTCACTTCGTCCGGCTCATCCTCCTCAACCTTCTGCTCCTTCTCCTGCTCCTGCTCCTGCTCCACCCCATTCTCCTTGGGTGCTGCTCCTTCGCTCTCCTGCTCCTTCCTCTCCTCCTTCTCCGCTGTGTCCAGACAGGAGGTGAGCTGTTCGATGAGGAATGCCACAAACTCCTGGCAGTCATGCTGTTCGCCCCGCTCGAAGGCGCGGATAGCCTCCTGGAAAGAGGAGGTGGAGAGAGAGAGAGAGAGAGACCACCCACGTTGAAATCGATTGGACTGATGTTCTTCTTTTTCGCCGTCCACATCTCCCTCAATAGCAGGGCGTATTCCGAGGTAGTCAACCGCGCAGCCGCCTCATCCTCATTCTGCACAGACAGTCTGCAAACAACTCTCTCTCTCTTTCTCTCTTTCTCTCTCTCCCTCTCTTTCTCTCTCCCTCTCTCGCTCTCCTCACCTCTCCACCTTCTCCCTGACCTCATCCTTGAGCAGCAGCTCGGTGAGTGGCGTCACTCTGGCCAGGCATTGCACAGCCGCGTTGCGATAGCAGAAGTTGCCAAAGTTCACGAGTCCGACAGCGCCCGGTCGGCCGACTGTCGCAGTCTGGAAAAGATTATATTCATCAAGATCTCAAACATCCTATTCAAACCACTTCGCCTTCATCTTTCATCACCGGAATCTAAACATAAGAACTGCAAAACATCACCTGGGCAATGGAAATCGCACTGTCCTAAATACCAAACAACAAATATGAAACACTCACATGCGCACTGATCTGCGCTCCAGTCACCGACGCTCGGAGCTCCTCCGGCCACACTCCAGTACCGGGGTCGCGGAGCTCGAGCAGAATCTGGACAACCACACACATCAGCCCGCCCCCGCTCGCTCCGCCCACCTTGACCGCTCCCTTGATGTCTCCCAGGCGCAGGTCGAATAGCGTGCTGTCCAGGTCGTCTAGTAGGGTCGTCGCCGCGTCGCCGGTCACCTGAAAACATTAGTCAATGGTTTATCCAAAATTGCGTTTTTCAGGAGAGTCACTAACTTCCAATGTCTTTCTGCTCTAACAAGGACGTCATGTCTCAAGCATTGTATGAGCGATACTAACAATTATTGATTTTATCGATCGTTCTCACTCACCGTCCACAACCTCGCCTCGCCGTCTCCCAGCCGAAGCTCATTCCTACACATGAACAGCATCTCACCCACACGCATCGCGCGAGACACCTGAACAGTCTCTCTCTCTCTTTTCTCTCTCTCTCTCTCTCTCTACTCTCTCTCTCTCTCTCTCTCTCTTTCCCTCCCTCTCCCTCCCTATCTTCCTCCCTCTTCCTCTCTACTCTCTCTCCCTTTCACCTGTGCATATGCCCAAGGGGCAATGTTGTGGATGCCGTGCGCGTCCTTGGGCCGTTTCTTGTCGTGTCTCAGGAGGAGTACAGGCAGTGGGAACAGCTCCAGCTGGCTCCGCCCACTCGCGCCCTCCCAGAACTGAGCTGGCAGCAGGCGGCGCGTGAACTGACCGTCCACAGACTGCAGACTGCCGTGCCATCTAAAGCAATATCCAATATCAAAACGAACAAGACTATACATTGTCTTCCAAGCCGAAAAAGGGACTCGAGTCGATTGTAGTGGAAAAGGTGTGTGTGCGTGTGTGTCTTACCTGAGCATGGCCCTCCAGAGCGCGGGCGGCACGGCCACGTAGTCCCTGTTGGAGATGTCGGCGCGGAGACACGCAGACTCGGCAGACAGACACGCCACCTTGCCACTCCAGCCGGCGTCGCCCTTCTTGTCGCCAGTGATCGGCTGGTTGTCCAGCGGAGGCACTGACTTCCCGCTCTGAAAGGGAGACAGTAAGTAGAGAGGGAGAGGAGAGAGAGGTAAGGAGGTAGAGAGAAAGGTAGAGAGGGAGAGGAGAGAGAGGTAAGGAAGTAAGGAGGTAAGGAGGTAGAGAGGCAGAGAGAAAAGTATAGAGAGAGAGAGAGAGAGAGAGAGAGAGAGAGAGAGACGTACGGTGACGGCCGCCTCCCACTGTCGGTGCCACTCGCTGGATACGATATTCCACTCGGGAAGCGGCAGGTCCTTGACGCGCATCTCGAACGAGCTGTAATGGGAACATTCGTGGAATGGTGGAATAGAGAACGTGAGATATCACTAGAGAGCGAGCACCACCCACCCAATGACCGAGTGTTCCACTTGCGGCGACTCCGGCCGGAGACCGAAGCAGATGTGGCCGAGCTGAACACAAATTACAACTACCGTATACCTTTTGAGTAGTAGATACAGTCTACCGTACAGGGTACATGTACTCTACCTACAGTATACAGTATACTACAGTACCTCGAGTGCCATGGCATAGTAGTTCTTGGCGTAGTCATTGCCCACAGCCCACGTAGCAAAATCCACCATCTCCGCTTTCTTGCCATCCGCCGCACTCAGAGTGATCGAACGATCGGAGAGAGGCTGAGATATGACTCTCTCTCTCTCTCTTCCTTCCTTCCTTCCTTCCTTCCTTCCTTCCTTCCTTCCTTCCTTCCTTCCCTTCCTTCCTTCCTTCCTTCCTTCCTTCCTTCCTTCCTTCCTTCCTTCCTTCCTTCCTTCCTTCCTTCCTTCCTTCCTTCCTTCCTTCCTTCCTTCCTTCCTTCCTTCCTTCCTTCCTTCCTTCCTTCCTTCCTTCCTTCCTTCCTTCCTTCCTTCCTTCCTTCCTTCCTTCCTTCCTTCCTTCCTCTCTCTCTCTCTCTCTCTCTCTCTCTCTCTCTCTCTTTTCACTCACTCACCACATTCAGATCGTCATAGAGACTGTTGAGCTCCTCATCCGAGAGATACCCATCTCCGTCCAGATCCCACAGCTTGGCCAGGACTGAAACTACACTGGCTCCGCGTACGTAAGCCCCGCCCACTCACATGAAAGTCTGGACGGGAAAGGTCCTCTGCAGATGGCGGACAGAGAGCACACCATCTCACGAAAGTCCACCTGACCGTCGCCGTTCTCGTCAAACACCTGTAATGTTGAGGTTTAGCTCCGCCCCTCGTGACTTCGCCCCTACCCGGAACATGTGTTCGGTAAACTGTAGTGGGAAGCAGTCGGCGGCGGCGGTCGCCCACTGCTCTCTGCTCATCTTGCACACTGTCCGGTCGGATACTGTGGCGAACACTTTCTCCAGTTCCATCACCTCATCCACGGTCACTGCAAGGAGAGAGGATTGACGTCGTAAAACGAGAAATACAAAAAATGGCAGTGCCAAATTGACGCCCAACAAGTATGATTGCATTATTGATTGATAACACTCACAGTGTGTGACGTAGCTCATGACTTCGTAGAAGCTGATGTAGGTGTCGTGCGGTTGGGCGGAGAGGAGCGGCGGGCGGAGACCCCACGACGCAAACTCCTGGTTCTCCTCGATGAACGCTACAACAACGATTCGATATATCCAGTCATACTGATTTGGGAAGGTAACCACTCACTAGCTTGGACCTGTTCGACCCTGCATATACCGACGAGGGAGCAGATCAGATTGTCGAACGAGAGATAGTCCGAGCCACGGCTGCAGAAGCCGAACAGCTCGCGCGCCTTGTCCTCCGGCACCTAGATGAGCCATCTATCGATAAATCAATAGATACACTGCATCCACATGGGTAGACAAACCACACATTCAAACGATCACACAAACAATCAATCAATCAATTAATCATTCAATTAACAGATAGTATTTCTTACTATATCTTTAGCTCACTCACCTTGGCGCCGCCGAGCACATGGTAGCAGAACTCGTCGAACGAGATGTGCGACTTCTTGAAGCGGGCGAACGCGCGATGCAGCCGGTCCCACTCCTCATCCGAGACTGCAACGCATGGTTAACCGTATGCCAAATGTATACGAACAAAATAGTGTAAAATTGTTCAAATAGAGAATATACAAAGTAAAGTAAACAATGAAAAGTCGGTGGTCGAAGGGGACTCACTGTGTGCGCGGGCCTCCTGCAAGCTGATAACGGGTGTCGTGGAAGATGTATATATTTGGTTGCCCATTTTCAATCGATCAGACAAATCACACTTCCATATTATAATCAGAGAGGAATATCGAATAGGAATTTCGCGCCAAAACCTGCTCGCAAAAAATCAGCTGGTCAGCAATAAAATTCTACGCTCCCAGTGGCGAATACTGCTTTACGCGACAAAAGATTATTGTGAAAAGGATAGACGTTCTCACGAAACAGCTGATCATTAAAAACAATTAATTTAATTTGTTTACTTCATCGTATTGTTGAAACGTTATCACTTTATCATAGCAAGTAATGAAAAATGCGCGTCATAGAAATGAACTTTGATGCATGCAACAAACACTTCCATTCCTGTTTTTTTATCGCTGTGTGTTTATCACGAGTGTGTGGGAGACACTGGGTGTTGTTGGGGGTCAGTCATCACAGTCACTATCAAACATGTCTGACCAGGCAATGCGCCGGCACGCCATCCAAGCGTTCACCGCTGCCGTCAAAGCTGTCGACCCGTTCCAATGTGTCGACAAGGTGAGGGAGAGGAGGGAGAGAAGGGAGAGAGAGAGAGAGAGAGCGAGAGAGAGAGAGAGAGAGAGCGAGAGAGAGAGCGCGAGAGAGAGAGAGTGAGAGAGAGAGAGATACTTACCTTCAGGCGCTTCGCACCACGCACTCCTCCCTCTTCCCGGCCTCCTCCCGAGTGCACATGGTGGTTCTCGGCAAGGCAGCTGTGGGCATGGCTCGGGCTGCCGAGGAAGTGCTGGGAGACCGTCTACAGAGTGGAGTCGTCGTGGCGCCCGAACTTCCCGCCGACGCGGGCTCGCTTCGGTCTGCCTGCTACGCGGCCGGCACCAACAACCTGCCCGATCAGCGATCACTCGAGGCGACCAGACACGTGCTCGACTTTGTCAAGAGTAAGTGGTCTCTCATTTTCTTGCACAATGCTAGAAATCTGTGCTAGTTGAAAAACTACTCAACTTCAGCGGCGGACGATGCATCGAGCGTGGTGCTGTTTCTGATCTCTGGCGGCGGGTCGGCGGTGCTCTCCCTCCCACAGGGATGCACACTCGACGAGAAGCTACAGACCATCAAGCTGCTCGTGTCTGTCGGTGAGGGGAGCGGAGAGAGTGTATTGAGAGAGAGAGAGAGAGAGAAAGAGAGGGAGAGATCGAGAGAGGGAGAGGCGAGAGAGAGGGAGGGGGTGAGAGGGATGCAATGCAAATTGTCTGCAGGCGCCGACATCACGCAGCTCAACTCGGTTCGACAGCGTCTCTCCCACGTCAAAGGAGGGAAACTGCTGGCTGCCATACACAAGGCTACGGTCAGTCCCTCTTCCACCTCTCTCTCTCTCTCTCTCGCTCTCTCTCTCTCTCTCTCTCTCTCTCTCTCTCGTCCTCATCCTCCCCTCCCAGGTGGTCACCCTGCTCATCTCGGACATCATCGGCGATCCGATCGACAAGATCGCCTCGGCCCCCACTGTGCCCTGCCATCCCGTCGATGTCTCCCCCATCCTCTCCTCCATCCACGACCGCCTTCCGCCGCCTGTCGCCGCCCAGCTCTCTCTCACTCCCCCTCCGCCCCTCTACCCACCCAACTCTGCACACATCGTCGCATCCAATACGATCGCTCTGGCCTCGGCGAGGCAGTGTCTCAAGGTATCGTGCTTGGCATTTTGAATTCAGACGTTAGTGACTGAGCTGCTCTAGGAACTGGGCTTCGATGCGCACGTCGTGTCCTCCGCCCTCAGTGGCAACGCCACGGAAGTGGGCAGGGACCTCGCCGATATGATCAAGAACCCCAGGAAAGCACTTGAGAAGCTGGGAATCACGCACGCGTCTGAACAGGTCAGAGAGAGGGAATGAGAAAGTAGAAGTGAGAGAATGATACACTTTCAGGTGGCCCTCGTCTTCGGCGGTGAGACGACGGTGCGACTGACTGCGTCGCCCGGGCTGGGCGGACGCAACCAGGAGATGTCACTCGCCGCCTGGATATCCCTCGTCGACCAGGCAGCTTCCCTTCCCGACTTCGCACTCATATGCGCTGGCAGCGACGGACAGGTGGGCAGGCTCTATCTCTCTCTCTCCCTCTCTCCCTTCTCTCTCTCTACCTCTCTCTCCTTTCCCTCCCTCTCGCTCTCTCTTTTCGCAATACTCGTAGAAGATCCCTTTCTGTATAAAACACCGGAAATCCTACGTCTGTCTTGCCGACCGGATGTTTCGGTAGCCTGACTGTGCGTTGCAGGACGGTCCGACCGACGCGACAGGCGCAGTGTTCACTCGCTCCGACCTCCTCTCCCCTCCTCAACTCGTCCCTTCCTCCTTCCTGTCCCGCTCAGACTCCCACTCCTTCTGGTCCCACCTCCCTCATTGCCACTTCAAACCCGGCCCCACCGGAACCAACGTCATGGACATTGACATCATCCTGCTCAAGTTGTGAACAAACAAAGAACATTCGTGTAAAAAAACACTTATTACAAACTCTGCAAAGTGGAAACATGGAATGAATATACAAGTGCGTTGTGTTCAGTAGCTGTGCTTGGCGACGAAGAGGGACTCGGCGGCGGCTCCGGCCGCGTCCTCTCCGGCGTACTTGCCGAGCGAGGCCGAGCCGTTGGCCTGCGCCCTCTGCAGCAGCACCCGCTGCGCAGCCTCCACCTTCTCCGGCTTGCCGTTCCACGCCTTCAGCACAGACGCCTGCAGCGCGCGGCCGTACGAGAACGTCAGCTTCCACGGGCGCAGCAGATCCACCTTGAGACATGGCAGTGTTACAGGGAGAGGGGATGCAGACTCACCTGGTTGATGGCGTTCAGGTTGGCCGAGGCGTCGAGCTCGGACTGTCCTCCGGAGAGGAAGGTGATTCCGGGCACGGCAGCCGGCACAGTGCGACGCAGCGCAGTCACCGTCGCCTTGCCAATCTGCTCGTGGCTGAAAATGAATACGTCTACGAACGTCCTGAGATACATCTAATGTTGTTGTCGTGTTTCTTTAGAAGTGGAGAGAGCTGTCTGACCTGGCCTTGGTGGCGCAGCTCTGTCCGGGGGTGACCATGTTCGGCTTGAGCAGCGTTCCCTCGAGGTACACGTGGTGGTCGGCCAGCGCCTTGTACGTGTACGCCAGCACCTGCTCAGTCACCTGAAAGCAACCCAGTGAGGCTAGTTCGACAAGTTCAATTCTATCCGTTCCCAGACCCCTCACCTTCTGGGCGCGCGCCAGGTCGTGCTCTCCGTCGCACAGAACCTCGGGCTCGACGATCGGCACGAGGCCGTTCGCCTGACAGATCGAAGCGTACCTGCAACCATTCCCTCTCATCCTTGCCTCCTCCCTCTCCTCACCTGGCGAGCACATTGGCGTTCTCGAGCATGCCGAGGTGCGAGGGCGTGTGCGTGCCGATGTTGAGCACGCAGCGCCACTTGGCGAACCCGCACCCTCCCTTCTTGAAGGCGGCGGCGCGGGCGGCCAGGTTGTCCAGACCCTGCGTCGTTCCCTCTCCAATAGTGCCGGCGAGGGGCACCACTCCGAGGTCGAGCTTGATTCCGGGCACGATGTTGTGCTTGGTAAGGATGTCGACGAAGCGCGTGCCGCACTTGGCCGACTGGTTGAACGTCTCCTCGTAGAGGATCACTCCCGAGATGTGCTTGTTCAGGTTGGGGGTGGTGAAGAGCAGCTCGCGGTAGGCGCGGCGGTTGTCCTCGTTGTTGTCCAGAGAGATGGCCGACAGACGCTTGCCAATCGTGCCTGCACAATACATTACATATATTCACATTATCGTTCCCATTAGGCATATCATCGCTATTTTGGGCACCTCTATTTTCGACTATTGATATGAGCGATTGTCACAGTGTGCGCCTAACCCTAACTGTCAACAATTACGAGGACTCTAAGTTCGTTGACCTATCATAATGCACTTTGACAGCATAGGTGCGTATTCTGATCACCTACACAGGGACTACTCTCTCTCTCTTTCTCTCTCTTTTCTCTTTCTCTCTCTCTCTCTCTCTCGTTGTCTCCACGTGCATCTTCTCGAAACTGTTTTCCTACAGCGATAAGGCTCGCAATGTCATTGACACACATGGGCCATGCTCTGGCATCCCCCGATTCGACAATAGATTGCTAGCCGGTTAGTGGGAGATATTACAGTAAACAATTTTGATAAGATATCAAACAGCAGGAGCGGTCTTATATTGTCAAAACAAAGATGCAAGTGAGACAAAACAGTGATCTGGGTTACGCGAAAGACCAATCCCAATCGAACTACGAAATCAACAGACACAATCATTGCGACTGCATGATCGCAATTCTATACTCTCATACCACCAATCAATCAGTCAAACAAAACAACGTACTGCTCATTGACCAAAATCATATCAGACCCTGATCACAGTTCACTTCATCCAATCAAACATCCAAACATCCAAACCCCTCTCCCTCTCCTCCTACTCCCCCTCTCCTCACCAGTGCTCTCATCGGCGGCGAGGATTCCCTTTCCATCGGCAACGATCTGCTGCGCGATAGCTGCCAGCTCCTTCTTCTGCTCGCAAGTCAGAGAGTCCTTGAACGATCCACCAACCTCAGCCATTGTACCTGCAAAGTGACAGGTAACCAGTAACAATAACAAAGGTCGGACAATAACGGTGCGGTTGCTGCGCGCTATCTGTGTACACTGAATCGCCTTTCGGACGGTGCTCTGTTTTGGCAGATCAGAGCAGACAGTGAGGGGCGGGCGGGCAGAGACGCAGAGCCAGCCAATCGCCCCATGTGCTAGGTGTTACGTGCTTTCCGAATGGTTTTTTTTGTTGGTTCAAACTCGGTGGGGTGATTCCCAATCGATAGTGGTGAGATGGACACACAATGTAGACTCTCCCTCGCTCAATCGGATGCTATCTACTTCATATTCATGACACCCTAGCAAACCCCACTCTTCACAAAACATTCAAAAAAGTCGTTTATCACAGACAATCCGTCACACAACCTCGATATTAGCCCTATTCCACAAAATACATACCCTCACTCTAGAGATTATTACAGTTATTACAAATTTGTACAATCTGGGAAACGTACAAGGAAGACCATAAATAAGTATATCAATATGTCACAAAATCGAGCAATGCGAGTTTTGGAAATGCTAGTTCGATCGTATAATGCTAAAGATCATATAGTTATAGTTATACATTTCTACAGTAGGATGATTTCCTTTCCGCTGCAGTTTCTACAGCATGAGACGGTGATGTTGCGGGAGAGAGGAGCCTTCCTGCCGACAGTCTCCTCACACGGACTGCGCCAGATAGGAGACAGGTCCAGGGCTGCAATCATACAATGAATGGAAAACATAGATAGTAGATAGAGAGAGAAAGAGAGAGAGAGAGAGAGAGAGAGAGAGAGAGAGAGAGAGAATGAGAGAGCGAGAGAGAGAGGGGGGAGAGAGACAGAGAGAGACTCACTGGCAAACCGCGCCACATCAACCGCAACACTGTGTGGCACTTGTCGATGGTCGATCTGTCTGACGAGCTGCTGTCCGTAGCGCAGCTGAGCGAGCAGGGCCTCCGCCCGCCGAGTCATCTCGTCACACCGCACAGACATGGCAGAGTACTCAACACGCAGACAAATATGGTTATGTCTTCTCCTCTCCTCACCTTGCATCTCCACACGTCCACTTCAATGCGCAGCTGGTCCGCCTCCTCGTTGTCGTCCACAATCTGAATCACATCTCTCTCTCTCTCTCTCTCTCCCTCCCTCCCTCCCTCCCCTTTCCTCCCTGCACCCACCTGACTCGCCGCCGTGTCGAGATGCCTTGCCAGCTGCACTCTGTCGTTGGCTAGTGCAGCCACGTGCTCTCCCAGGTCGTCTTGCATGGCGGCGACCACGAGCCTCTTCAGCTCGGCGTTCGCCTGTCGCTCTGCTCGCAGCTCTCTCTCCAGCCGGTCTCGCTCCGCCTCCACCGCATCCCTCTCCGCCAGCCATGACGCTTCCACCACATGTCCGCTCTCCACTCGCCGCTCCTCCTCCTCCTCCTCTTCCACTCTCGCCGCCTCATGCTCCACCACCTTCACATTGTTGTTCACCTAAACACTCATATTACAGAGACCCGTGCGCTTCCCAGGCTCACCACCTCATTGCGGTACGGGATCAGCGGCGGCAGCGACGTGGGTGGTCCCGAGCTCTGAAAAAAAGATATTCCCTAAAATTCAACCCACATACAAAATGCCTCGTCTTACCTTGGTGTGCTTGCTGGGCGCTGCCTTGAATGGTTCCCATGGCACGAATCGCTTCTCTTTGCGAGTGGCTCCTTTGACGAGGTCTGATGGTCCGTACGAGTAGCCATCGACGTGCGAGGGATGGGAGGACGACGACGACGGCTCCATTACACACAGACACTACGCATCACAAGCACTGAAACACCAAGGCTTATGAAAACATAAAGAAATGCTTCAGATATCACATGGCCCACAACCATTTCCAACTGCACACAAGCAAAATAGACAGTCATCATAAGAAGTTTATGGCAAAAGCTTTATGCACTCACAGTGTATACAATTATTTGATTATGAATCGATACTTATTATGATTCAGAAAGCAGAGAGTCGATAATACCGAAAAACTTGAGATCACTTGAGTGTCGGCGGGAAAAAGCGCTCGCTTGCATAGCAACATAGGAACATTCGTCACATCACCTGTATAGTACTACTCTTTTTGAAAAATGCGGGAACTGAACGAGAGAGGAGAAGCGTTGGATAACTTCCAAATGCACATAGAGATCCAGAACAGTGGGGAATAGAATCGTGTGGACAATCGACAGTCTAGTAGAGATCACCAAAACCGAAATATAAAATACTATAAAATGGAGCGTTCATCCCATGACCGCCTCTCCCATGTATACCATCGACACCTCCGTGTTGCCATACACGGCACACACGGCCGGGAAGAGACGCACCGGCGGCAGGCCCTCCCACGCCACGCCCAGAAAGTGCCCGCCCCTCTCGAAGTAGGCCGCGTGCGAGTCGCAGTCGATCACCAGACGGATACGCTCTCCGATCTAAGCACAACAAGTTACGACATAGTCCCAATCAAATCAACACTCGATTCAGTAGCTGATCCGCACCTGATACTTTGGCGGGTTGTTGACCCTGGGGTAGACGCCTGCCGACTCGCCATTGTGCATGAGAGTGTTGTCGACCAGGTTCCAGCCCCAGCTCTGCTCATCGCTCCCCAACAGAGCCACGTAGCCCGGACAGTGCAGAGCCGCGTGTCTAGACACATGAATGAGAGGGAGGGAGTAGGGAGAGAGGGAGAAAAAAGGAGAGAGAGAGAGAGAGAAAGGAGTCTCTCACTTGGTAGCGATACCGATGACGGCCACCGTGCCCAGCGGACCCTCCCACACTAGTTCGAACGCGTGGCAGCCAGACACCACGCCGAGCTAAAACGATTCCAATGCAATGTCCCCTTTCCCCTTTCTCTCCTCTCCTCTCCTCTCCTCTCCTCTCTCTCTCTCTCTCTCTCTCTCTCTCTCTCTACCACCCACCTTCCCCCTCACTCCATCTGTCGACTGTGCCACCGGCTGTCTGTGAATCGTGAACCCATTTGGCCGCAAGTAGTTGTTCTTGCTGGCGTCGTTCGGATTCCATGCATACTTGAACGCTCTCAGCTTGTGTTTGTGGTTGGGCAACTCTGCCAGTAGATAGGGATCGGCGAGTGCTGCCTCGGGTACAATCCTCCTCGCGAGGCCTCTCCACACCGGGCCCTCGCCCGACTCGAGCACACTGGCCCAGTGGCGGCAGACGCGCATGCACGCGCGCACGTCGGAGGCGGGCAGGAAGGTGAACATGTGCTGGAGTACGTGGTGGGGCAGACGCTGTGCCGACACGGCTGCCAGCACGCGCAGCACGCGCCGCTCCCGCACCGGGGTCGCCTCCGCCCGCCGCTCGCCCTTCCCCCGCGCCGAGCCCTGCTCTTCCTCCTCCCCGCCCACGGACAACCTCTCCAGCTGAACACACACACCCACTATAATCTCGCATATGTCTGCCCACCTCTTCGTTCACTTCATTCGCCAGCTCGTCCCTCTCCCTCTCTCCGCTCACGAGACCCAGTGTCGTCCCCGTCCCGGCCGGTGACGCGTGCTCACTTTTGATGGCTAAAATCACGAGAATACAGTGCCGTGTTTTCACCACAAATGCATATGAATAAAAACTATTATTTAAAAGACACCGAAATCGTTATATCTTATACCGATACCGGATAAACGATTGTGGATAAAAAACGGATAAAAATACACAAAACTCACTCATACTCCGGCAGTATTCACTGTCTCGGCAATAGCATCACGTAATGTTCCTAAAATATTTCATGCAAATCTGGCAGTGGACAAGGGACGGGAGATATCTCAGAGTGCCGTGCAACTCTTGCTTGCAACATGAATCAAACAGCAACAAAACAATATAAGACTTTATTACTCGTCTGGATACTCTCCACTCCGCGCCACAAAAATCAACAATAATAACAAAGAACACAACTATACATCACTCTAGCTATTCTATATAAAACTACTCAATCATAGTCACCTTCTTCTCTCCATCTGCTCTCCTCTTACTTCTTGACCTTGGCGATCTTGGCCTTGGTCCTATCCTTGGCCACTCCGCGCTTCTCGTCGTCGGCAGTGAACACGATAGAGGGAGACGAGAATCGGAACAGCTTGGGCACAAACTGCTCCGTGCTCTTTCCCAGGGGACTCTCCTCCTGCTCCTGCTCCTCCGTCTCCTCCTCTATTGCCGGCAGAGACGGCGTCCACGTCGGGATAGCAATCTACAATCACACAAAGTTGTCTCCGTAACAAATGCGACCAAATCAATTTTTTTTAAATAAACGATTGACCCACATTTACATAACCATTTCAACGATACACATCCTCTTGTGTGGCCTACCTGCTTTGGCTGCTTGGCCACCTGCATGCAGTCCTTGAGCAACAACGTCTCTCCAATGTCTCCCGGCACGCTTCCCTTCACGTAGATCACCTGCTTGTCCACGTTCATGCGAATGACCTGAAAATAAAGTCAGTGATAAAACCCGACAACAACCACACACCTGGAGTCCACTGACAGTGACCCACTCGTGTCCCATGTGTCCAGGCATGCGCTTTCCGGGCCAGATCCTAGCATCGCCCACCGATCCCACTGATCCGATGCGACGGTGAGACTTGGTTGTCCTAGAATCATATAATCAGATACTTTAAAACAATCAAATCAAACGCACCTCCTGGTAGGCTGTCCGCGGAAGCCCCATCGGTGCATTCCACCTTGGAATCCCCAGTCGATGCTGCGACCGGATGCCGTCACAAACTGGCCGACTGACAATGAGCACAATTAGACAGCGAACGGCTGGTGCCGGACTGACCCTGGAAGTGCCTGGCGTCGAGGTGGATGCCGACGGGCGGGACGGCGTCCTCCGTGACGAGGAACGAGCCGAGCTGCTTCTTCACCTGCACGCCCGCCCTCGCAAACTGTGCGCGGTAGGCGGCGGGGTGAAGAGCGGGGTCCGAGTCGCGCGCGCCCACAGTCACCTTCCACAGCGGACCCTCGCGGTTGAACGCTTTGCGCTTGCCGACCAGACTGCGCCGGTACCACTCGTCCGGCGACGTCACCGACACCACGTTGTTCTGCTCCACGTGCAGCAGCGTGCACAGCATGCGCTCGCCCGTATTCGTCCACTGCGGAACCATACCAATCTGAAGAGATGTAAATAACAAAAGTTAGTATGCAGACTGCAGAGATCATAAATCTATTACATCTATGCCTACCTTGGTGACCATGAGTCCTACACGTCTGCACATGCTGCCCATCTCGGCCTGCACCTCAGCCTCCGCCGGGGCGGCAGCAGCCACGGCCGCCGCGCGCTCAGCCTCGTGCACGCGACGCAGCAGATCCCTGTGCATACCCAATGGTTATTCAACACGACCAATGCGCTTACCGGTTGGCGGGGTCGATGAGATCAGTCTTGTTCTTCTCGTGGACGGGCGGCACCCATGGGGGAGGGGTGAGGGTGCGACGGCGACCGCGCACCTGACACAGCGACAGCGACGCCGGCAGCAGCCTGCAAGGACGCCCTGTTCACATTCAGTCCAATGCTGCTCACTTTGTGGCGGCAGCGTCTCCGCACGGGAAGACCACATGCGACAGCGTCGCACGCAGCATCCTCACTCGATCTGAAACCAGGCACGGAGAGAAGGGGGAAAGAAAAGGCAAGTCCCTCGAGGGAGGGCGCCGGCTCAATGAGTCAGCGCCCACTCGCCCCTCTCACTCACACACACACACAGAAAGAACGCACACTTCTTGAATCAGATAAGCCGCAAACGGCATGGCTTCTCGCAACCAATTACGTAAACAAAACTCAAAGCAAGAATTCGATAAACTGTTTATCAGCATCAACAATAACATCGATCGGAATTGTCTGAATATACTATGTGAAAAATTCAACACAAAACAACAAGAAATAACATGCCAAAACAAGCAAAACAACAAAAAAACGAGAACACTAGTGTACAGTGATTAGACGACAACAAACAAATAGTGTGTATGAGAAGGGGAGTAGTGATGGGACACTGCCACTGATATAGCAACCGACCGTCTAGAATTCCATTCCGTGGTTGTCTGTGGCCGAGTCGACCACCTTGGTGCGCACTCCCGCCTCGTTGCCCAGCGACTGCAGCTCGCGACGGATCTCCGGACCGATCTGGTAGTGGAACTGCGCCTGAACAAAAGTTTATGATGGACAGCAGCATGAATCAACAAAAAAAGAGTTAAACGTGACGCACCCTGACGAGCTCGTAGATGGCTCCCTTCTGTGCTTCGTTCAGGTCCTCCTTGTACCTCTGCACGAGAGCCAGCAGAGCTTGGTGCCACAGCACCGGCAGCTCGCGAGTGTCGTGGATGAACCTGAACGCATCATTTACAAAAATGATCTGTTCTGAATAACAAGTATAACATACCTGGCAAAGTGGTTGACGAGGGCGTCGATAGCCTTGTAGGGAAGGGTGTACTTCTTGTCGATGAGCACACGCAGGAACAGCGAGTTCGCGCCGGTGTAGTCCATCTCGGCAATCTGAATGTTCATACATAAGACATACATCTCAATCGACATTCTCCCCTCCCACCTTGAGCATGGCGGCGGCGACGTGGAACATGGGGATCGAGCACTTGGTCAGCACCGAAGCAATGATGGTCGCCTCGCGCAGAGTACACGTGCCAGACTGAAACATGATTCTGAACAATACATTCGATGCTTCCGCGTTCGTTCGTTCACTCGTTGACATGCTAACGGACAAACCTCAATAGCATCGAGAAAACAAAGTATTGACAAAAAGTCGAAAAGAACGAGGAACAACATCGATGCATAACGTGCGTCGTAAAAAAAGCGTACCTCGCAAAGCGGGAGGAGGAATCCCTTGAAGAAGGCGGCGGGCTTGTAGAGCGCCTTGCACAACGCCTGGTACAGATGGAAGTTGAGCTTCTTGAATTCGTCAATGTCGTCACGGATGCGCGGCAGCAGAACCAGGTTGTAGAAACTAAAACACAAATTCAAATTATATACGAACGGGTTTTTTGTATACAAAAAACGCACCGCTGACACATCATGGGGTTGAGGTTGGAGGCGAAGAGACGGGTAGCTTGGTAGACAGCCGCCGCGCTCCACTTGTCGGGGTCGGTGAGGTACAGGATCTGCTCCCAGTTGATCATCTTCGGGATGATCTTGAACGCCTTGGGCACCTTGCCGGAGCGGTAGCGGGACAGCAGCGCCCCCACCTCCTGGTACATGGCCACCACCTCGGGGTCGAGATCGCGCATCTAAACAACGGTGTCTACTTCCATCCTGGAAAGCCACCACTCACGTGCATCTCGTTGCCGTCCATCTCAGTCATCGTCTCCTCGGCCTCGAACTTTTTCTGCTGAATCTTATCCTGGATAATGTCATAGAGGGTGCGAGGGGCCTCCTTCGGGGCCATGAAACGCTCCAGATCCTCCTCGTCCTTCGAGTTCAGTTGCTGAACAAAGATTCTGTGTAATTATTATGTTGAATATAAAACTGACAATAATCCTCTCATCGTAGTCATCATTGTCAGAAATGTGATCGTCCTCGTCATCAGAGCCTTGGCTTGCTGCTCCGAGACTGATATGGCGCGCCCTGAAGAAACGTGATTCAGAAACAGTTTGCAACTAAATTACGCACCTCTTCTGCTGGGCGACCTTATCTTCATCATCGTCTCCCTCCTCAATGCGTTGGCGACGTGCCTGCTTCAGAATCTTGGCCGACAGGTCAGCGCCGATGTACTAAACAATCAAGTGTACTATGAAAACAAAGAGCATCACACCAAAAATGAACACTATAACCAACCTCCTGCTCGACGTCCTCGCGATGTCGCTTGTTGCGGCTCACATCACGCTCCTTGGCGACGTTGCCGCTCTCGATCTGATCAGCGAGCGCTCCAGGCGCCTTCACCAGATCTCCCTTTCCGGAACGGATCTTGCTCTTCTTTCCCATAATATACTGCAACAATAAAACTAAATATCAGTTATCAAAAATGAAAAAAAAACGTAACGGCAAACGGCATATTCATTCACGATGCGTATGAGCGACGCATTTTCGAAACATCATCGCCTTGACATGCAGGGACCAATTATATGTTAGACAATGATCACTATGTTGTCCAGAAATCTACAAAATTTATTTTACAGAAATAACAGTGAAATGAAATCAAAATTTGCGAAATTTTGTAAAATAAAACATGGTGTCATCGATCGTAGTAAAACGAAGACAAATATAGATGCACAACGACACACTATACAATTCTTCGTTTAACTAAAATAATTACAATACATATCTGAATGACTATAAAATGGTTTGAATAATAGAGGTATTTTCTAAATAAGTTACACAGTTTATAAGTTTTTCACGATCTCTATATATCCATCTCCGCCTCCTCTTTCTTATCTGTTTCTCCTATTTTTTTTCTTAAAACTTCTTTTATTCATTTACATTTTTATTAGTATATGTACGAGGGCAAATTATCATATGTGCTTGTGAAACACGTTCACACGATACAAAATGGCATTGTGATCCATGCGATCTGAAAGTGCATCTCTTTACACATCTTCTTTTTCTACGCAGAAAAAAAGCACACTCGATTGTGAAACTGTGATGTAGGATGCATGCCCGCCTCTCGGATCGGACAAGCATACCACTCATTCAACAACTGTTAATTATTCCTCACTATCCATCATGTCGTACTGTAGTGTACAGTACAACTCCAAATACAATCGCAACAACATCCGACTCTTCACACTCCTCCCACCTGAGTAAGTCAAACCTACAAGACAGGATCTGAAATCAAGTTAAGTTAATGAATCAGACTCCATCTCCTTGTTCCAGGATGATGCAGGAATGGATTAACTCCACTGTTCTCCATTCTGAAAAGGACATCCACGGGGATGTTTACTTCTGCGAAGAGACCCGATACGGCCAAGTGTGAGCTCCCCCACACCATAAAAGTCTTACGTCCTCTTTTCTTTTTTAGTCTCTTCTTCAACATTGATGTGATCGCCGCAGATACTATTAGCGCATATGAGCGCATCTTCGGATCGGAAGCGGCTCCCACTCTCCACTACCACTCAACCACCGGTGGAAAGGACAACTACACGTATGTCAAAACTTCGAATGTTCATAATTAGCAAATTGGTAATTTTCAGTGCGTCTTTGCTCGGAGAGGAAGAGCCACATTCTCAAGAGAAGACTCTTTTGAAAGCAGCATTGGATCAGGAGAAGCAGAAACGACAGACAAAAACGGAAATGAACGACTATGTAAAACATATGCGCAAGGTACTTCTTATTGTTATCTAATCATTTCAATACTCTATACATATCATAGAACCCGAACTTTGTTCTTGACTCGGAAGAAGCGAAGTTTCTTGAATGGAGATATACATCAAACGGAGGAAAGTTCCTGCTGTATCCTACGGATCGTGATCCAATGTTTTTGTGAGTTATCATTGATGATTTTACTTTGGAATCCAAGAGATATGAGAGAGAGAGAAATGGAGAGAGAGAGAAAGAGAGAGAGAGAAACATTACAGGAAGCCGTTTCCGAAGCACTGTCTCAACAACGCTTTCCGAATCCTCTCCAACGGTGAGTCATCTTTCGTTGTATCGCAGTTCCTATTCGCACATTCGCACCATTCCGTTCTCATCCACCCAACGCGACATGAGCTGGTTCGATATTCAGACTTTCTATCCGGCGAACTGTCGAAGAACCAAGATGTGACGTCGATCGGTCTATCACAACTTGCGGGACGAGACGGAAGCAGTGTACGAATCATCATAAACAACAAGGTGTTCTCTATCTCTCTCTCTCTCTCTCTCTCTCTCTCTCTTCCTTACAGCTCCTTTCACTCAGACCACGAACTACTACTCGGACTCCTTCACTGGTTCCATCTGGGACGACGCAGAGCCGCGTCGTATTCTGGAGCGATGCGTGAGACTGGGAATCATCGACCACGTCCACTACGCAATGTACAAGCTGAAGACCGTGAGGTGGAACAAAACAAACTCCCTTTTTCATCAAGAAACTATATTTTTGATACAGCGCTTTGGACAACGCTTGGGTGAGGCGGTTCAGGCACTCGGAGGAATTCGCTACGCAGACCGGCGCCCAGAAGACTAACCATGCAGCCCTATACAACTACTTCCTACCCTAACTCACTCAAACATGTTTCCATGCCAGCATTGCGATGCTCAACCTTCTTTTTTATTTATCGTTCTTTCTAGTTAATTTTAGAACACACTTTATTTTTCAAACCGTGAATTATGACATTGAGCAATATATTGTTACACCTTTTGACACAAACTCCACTTTTAAATAAACTATGTACGAACGGCATGACTAGCCCCTTTGCCTACTCCTGTATGTGGATGTCCTTCCCGTCTGGGAGGGGATGGAAGTATGTGTCGATCTCCTCGCCACTCACACCCTCCACCGTCGACGGCTGCCACTGCGGGTTGCGGTCCTTGTCGATCAGGACTGAAAACGATCTCTCTCTCTCTCTCTCTCTCTCTCTCTCTCTCTCCTCTCCACTCACTCGCTCTCGCGCCCTCATGCAGGTCGTGTGCGAACAGGCAGCGTTGTGCCATCCGCAGCTCCATAGTGAACACCTACAACAGCTCCTTTCTTCTTCTCTCTCTCTCTCGCTATCTCTCTCTTTCTCTTTCCCTTTCCCTTCTCCCCTCCCTCCTCCTTTCTCACTTGCGTAAAGCTCATCGCCGCTCCCTCTGTGAGTTGGCGGTGCGCGAGCTTGAGGGAAGTGGGCGACTGGAATCGAATTGGTTACCTCTAGGCCAATCAATCGTAGACATCCCCTCATATGCGCCAGAACCACCCCTCACCATCCTCCTAATAGTCTCCGCCTGCTGCTGCGCCCACGCAGGATTGTGATGCGAGGCGAGAGCGGACAGAATATCCTCCACAGAACTGAAAGCATATTGTCAGAAGGGGGTGAGAGAGAGAGAGAGAGAGAGAGAGAGAGAGAGAGAGAGAGGGGAGAGATAGAGACGCACCTCTTGCTGAACACGTTGTCGATGTCGTCAAGGTGCGGCTGGAGAGTGTACTCTGGCAGCTCCCTGGGCTGGAATGCCCGCAGCAGCCCGTCGACCTTCCTCTCTCCGTGCAGGCGCATCGATGTCAGTGCCTCCTCCACAGCCGGCAGAGACGAGGAAGGAATCTATGAGCAGAGAGGTGTGTCAGAAAGAACGCTGTTATGAAAACCATGTCCGTGCATAACCTTCAAACATAAATCATGAAGTAGTAAAATGGATTACATAGACATTTTGAATCGACGCCAATAAGCTGAAGACATGTAAACCCACTGACGTAGTGTGTGGCGAGTCCCGAGTGGAATACATCGGCGCCCTTGAGGCGGTAGCTCGTCAGCGCCAGGTACATGCCCAGACTGCCCTGCAATCTCTCGCTCTCTCTCCCTCTCTCTCCCGCACCTTGAGCCTGGGCAGAAAGTAGCCAGCTCCCACATCGGGAAACAGGCCCAGAGCCGTTTCCGGCATGGAAAACAGAGTGCGCTCAGTGGCCACGCGGAAACGACCGTTGATAGACACACCACTGCCCTGCAAGAGAGGAGGGATGAGAGAGAGGGAGGAGGGAGGGAGAGAGAGAAAGAGAGGGAGAGAGAGAGAGAGAGAGAGAGCGCACTCACTCCTCCCATGACGATTCCATCGATGAGCGCGACGAAGGGCTTGGTGAGAGTTCCGATAAGGTGGTTGAGCACGTATTCCTCGGCAAAGAAATCATAGTGCTCCGTGCACGTCTTGCCCGCAGCCGCGCGTTTCGCAGAACCAGTCACAGCTGGAACGAGCTCTCTCTCTCTCCTCTCTTTCACACCCCTCTCACTCACCCAGCACGTCTCCTCCCGAGCAGAACGCCTTCCCTCCGGCTCCCTTGATCACCACCAATTCCACGTCCTTGTCACTGTTCCATTCCTGAACACACAACCATGTTCTCTCTTTATCTATCTTTTTCCCCCTCTCTCTCCTCCACGCACCTTTAACACCGGGTACATCTGCCGCACCATGTTGAGATTGAGTGCGTTTAGAGCCTTGGGTCGGTTGAGAGTGATCACGCGAGTCGAGCCCACCTGCACATCATATCACATCGTACAGTACTCTGCCCAGTCTTGGAAGAAACGTACTGCATCGAAGAGCACTTCCGGAGGCGCAGTCGACAGTGCTCTCCGCAACCACGCAGTCCCTCCCACACTCCGCAGCCACATCTAATCACTCCATGCATTCTCACATCCATACACGGCGCAGATATCACAAGGTTATCGAAACCTCACAAGCACGAATCTTCTCCACAATTGAATAGTCTTTATAATATCCAGATTCGAAAAAAAAACAAAATACATCCCGTAACAAATACAACATGGCGTCTGTCTAATATACACTCTTCTACATCTACTCCTCCTCTCTCTCCTAGTGCTCCTCGTGCAGCACCAGGTCCTTGTTGCCGGGCAGCGGATCGAAGAACTTCTCCACCTTCGCGTCATCCACCTCTGCCACCGTCGCCGGATTCCACTTGGGGTTGCGGTCCTTGTCGATCAGGACTGAAACCGTTCTCTCTCTCTCTATCTCTCTTCTCTCTCTCTCTCTCTTCTCTCTCCATCTCTCTCCATCCCTCCCTACTCACTGGCTCTGCATCCCTCGTGGAAATCGTGACCGTCTAGGCAACGCTGCGAGAGGCGCAGCTCCATGGTGAAGACCTGAAATCATCTCTCTCTCCCTCCCTCTCTCTCCATCTCCTCCTCCTACTCCCTCACCTTCGGGAAGCTGATCCTCGCTCCATCGGTCAGCTGCTTATGGGTGATCTTCAGAGACGTCGGCGACTGTAACCATACAGTTAGTACGGTATCCCACAGCAACTCCCCCCTCCCACGCACCATTCCATTGATCGTCTCGACCTGCTTCTTCGACCAAGCAGTCTTCTGAGCCTCCAGCTTCGACAGAATGTGCTCCACGGACCTAAAACGACCATGTAAACAAACATCACTACGACCCAATATTCCAGTTCCAGTAACCGACAAACACAAATAACTTTCCAGAGCCCACGAGCCCACAGGGATGTGTGTGCTACCAGATAACCCATCATGCTAACATTGCATGTTGTATGTAAATTTCGGAATCAGGCTGATCAACAGGACTCACTTCGCCTCGAAGGCGTCGTTGATGTTGGCTAGGTGGGGTTGGAGGGAGAACTCGGGAATGTCCTTGGGCTCGAACGAGCGAATCACCTCGTCCACCCTCTTCTCATTCGGACCATCCAAAGAGAGGAGAGCCTCCTCGAGAGAGGCGAGATCCGAAGAGTTCACCTGGACAAGGAAAACATAGACAGTGGAGAGAGGGGGAGTAGGGAGAGAGAGGCAATGCTCACGTAGTGGGTGGCGAGTCCCGAGTGGAATGTGTCGGCTCCCTTGAGGCGGTAGCTCGTCATCGCCAAATACATACCAAGGTTGTTCTAAAAACTGATAACGTAAAAAAAAAACGTTCAATTTCTCAATCATCGCAATACAGTACCCTAACCTAACGAAATATGTATTAACGATCCGGTCCGATTGAATCGATGCATATTTCGCGTTGTATCATCTCATTCACTGCTGTCAAAATTGTATCGGTCCTAGAAAAAAATAGAAAATATTCTTATACGATTCCGCCCACCTTGAGTCTGGAAAGGAAGTAGCTGCCTCCGACGTCGGGGAAAAGACCGAGGGCCGTTTCTGGCATTGCCAGCATAGTCTTGTCCGTCGCCACACGGAACTTGCCGTTGATCGACAGACCACAGCCCTAAATGCCACATTGGGAAGAGGGAGAGGGAAAGAGAGGGGGGAGGGAGAGGGAGAGGGGGGAGGGAGAGCGAGAGGGAGAGGGAGAGGGAGAGGGAGAGGGAGAGGGAGAGGGAGAGGGAGAGGGAAAGGGAGTCACTCACTCCTCCCATGACGATTCCGTCGATGAGCGCCACGTATGGTTTGTGCATGCTTCCGATAAGGTGGTTGAGCGTGTACTCCTCCTTGAAGAAGTCGTAGTGCATGCGAGACGCGCCGCCAGCCCTCGCCTCCTTTGCCGACGTTGACACGGCTGCAACAGTTGAGTTCACGAACCGATTATTATTCGAAATCGAAATCATGTTCCTCATCGTATGATGGTAAGAGGAGAATGATGAGAAGGTGAACTAATTCTGAGTCACTCTAATCTAAATTGGCCACGATATCGACTGGACACGATAAGCTGATACGGCTGACAGTCACTAGTCACACGATCATTTCATCATACTATCATTCCATACTACCACACCCACCCAGCACGTCTCCGCCGGCGCAGAACGCCTTGCCGCCAGCTCCCTTGATCAGCACCAGGTCGACGTCCTTGCTCAGGTCCCATTCCTATAAACACTGACTATGATATTCGATTGATTGATGTGTTTACCTTGAGGACGGGATAGATCTCGCGAACCATGTTGAGGTTGAGGGCGTTGAGCGCCTTCGGGCGGTTCAGGGTGATCACTCGCTTCGATCCCACCTTTATGTATTTAATGAATAGGTGAGAGAGGGAAAGAAAGCGTTACCGAGTTGAAGAGCACTTCAGCAGTCGCTTCGGAAGAGAAGGACATTTTCGAGATCTTCTAAAGAAACATTTATAGAAGAAGCGATATAGATACGAACTGACCAGTGGAGAGATAACTGCCGAACGAGGCAGGAATCGTAGCAATACCATCTGAAAAGATCACCGTTTCCGATAACAATGCGAGCGAATGCGCCGCGACACCACACCGCTTTCTACCGCAACTTTCCAACTGTCATCACTTATTCGTTTTATGAGCAGTGATATGATATCAATACCGAATAGAGCATACAAATGATACGTGAAAGTGCAAAATTACAACACAAACAGTGTATCACCACCGTCGGCTCTCACTATTAGATCGAAATTATTTTCCACCGAAGATCGCTTATTGACGCGGTAAACCACGTAACCGTAAGAGCAGAGTATCCGCCGTGGACGCTCGGCTTTGTTTACTGCTCCTTGTCTGTTTGTTTATGCTCGTCCTCAAGCCTCTCATGTTCAATTTCGCTATATAGCATTCGTTTATTCTATTGAGTTAGGCATGGGCAATTGCCTGTGCCCGGCCGGTCGAAAAGAGCGGCGGCGGAAGCTGCGACTGCAAGAACGCCTCCAAGATCCCAACACGCGTACGTTGTTAATTTGTTTCATTATTCATTTCTTCACATATTTTTTATAGCTGAGTCGCGAGTGCAAAGATGGCTGGAAGACTCGGACAAGTACAGCCACTCAGATAGCTTCGAGTCGCACGAGAACACGCTGAGGGAACAAACGGTATGCACTTATGAACATTTGTTTTTATAAAATGTATTTATTCACAAAATAAACTAGTTGTACTTGTGGTTATTTGTACGTTCATTTTTGTAGAATCAGCTTTCTGTCGATTCGAAGCCACCCAGGCAGACGCTAGACGACAGCGTCGATATCCCGCCGTGCTTTCGTGAGTTTTATTTTTTTCTTCGATTAGTTTTATTATTATAAATATTGATTATTTCTATAAATGTTCACAAATGTAGAGAACGACTCGGAGGACGCGGAGAGCGAGGCGGACTGCCAGCGCGCGCTCACTCCCCGCCCGCTCATCCTCCCCTCCCCGCAACTCGAGCACGCGCCGCTCACCCCTCCGCCAAGCGTGAGTACTTCGTTCTATATGGGAATCATTGTGTTTGATTGAATTGTAGGATGAGCATCGGTTGGATGGCTATACCACGGCGACCGAGGGAGACGTGGCCGATCTGGACGACACACAGGACACGGTGAGACGACGCTTTCAATCCGGCTGTAAACCATATCATTGAGGTGTCGTATCGGACGGGTAATGAGACAATGAGCCAGGCGGGGCAGGCTGAGGGCTCCGAGGAGATGGAGATGGAGAACAACAACACACTGATGGAGCACAAAGAGGAGAGGCCGATTGAGGACTCTGTCCAGGAGGTGCGCATCATTTGATTGGTCTTTCATGTTGTGCGTATTCAGCTTCCGTCGTTGGAAAGTGTGGAGGAGGAGGAGACGGTTGGGGTGACGGACTACGACTCTCGGCCTATCCGGCCCCTGCCGACTCCACTGCGTGTGTGGAGGGGAGAGGCGGCAGCCATCATGACTCCCGGCAGACAACTCGAGAGGCTCTGCGACACCAAGGGACGCGTGCGCACCAAGAACGAGGCAGTCAGGTCGTACCTCGACAGAAAGAGACTCATCCTCGGCGAGTAGCCACGCCGTCACAACAGCCCGCCCCTTCTCTTCTCAGTTCACCTTGCTCAACCGTACTTGTACAGATCTCTTTCTGCTATAGCGCTTATACTTGGTCGCATTTTGGCTGAATCATATCGAATTGTACACATTGTATTTTTCTCAAGTCACACAACTGATGCATATCCACATACTAATGACTGTATCGTACGTTTTTTGTTTGAATTTTTAGCGAAGATGTTTTCTCGCATAGAGTAATAAATTTGCGAATTTTGGTATTATTTTGTTTCTGTGAGTGATTGAACAATGGTTGAATTTTCCATGAACATATTTGTAATGAATTTCTTTTCTTGAAATGAAACTTGTCCGGGTTCCGTGTGCGCTTTCGATACATTTCGCAATTGATTGACCCACTGTGCTGGAACGGCGTTTCGAATCCGAATCAGCTGATTCATTTATTTATCTCCGTTTGTTGTTGTAGTTTATTATAAACATTTCATATAGTGGTCCCTAAATGTTGATATCAATCTTTTCCATGATCTATTACTATTGTGTCTTTGCAAATACTGATCGCTTTGTATTGTGTTGAAATCGTCTGCGCTTCTCCGTGTGTTACGTTTCGATTGAATATGCAACTTCAGTTCATCAATTTCGCCTTTCAGACTAGTGTCGACTCGTTCGACTCAACTATCCCGCCAATATGACAGGAACCGAGCGAAAGGTGTTCCAGGTGAGTCGTTATTTCATTGTATTATACATTGGATTTGTAAACAAATGTATACAATCAATCAATCAATCGTTTATCCGGAATCGTTATATCTGAATATGACAACACAATCATCATGATATGAAGCATACAGTAGTGCCTAAGATGCTAGATACATAATAAGCTGACGCCGGGGGAAAGACAGGTAGGCTGACGGGGTTAGTGGTGGAAGACGATACTTGATCGATAATCATTCCTGGACCATTAGAGTACCATTCTTGACGTGTAGAGCTCCGGGTTTTCCTTTGCTTCTATGCCAACTAGTATCTCCTCGCGCCATAGCTGCTTCCACATGAGGATACTTCCCGCCGCCTCACTGGTTTCTCGGGAAGGATTCTTGTCGATGACCGAACATTCGGCGGCGGCGGGGCAAAATGAGGACCCGACCGCACGCCGCGGGGAAAAGAAGAAGAATATTACTATTATATCACGGTTAGCTCAGTCGGTATACAATGCTTTTAGAAATACTACCCGCCGGACTTTGACCCGGCGAAGATCCCGCGCGCGAAGGGCAAGCGCAGCAAGCAGTTCGTGCAGCGAGTGATGACCCCATGCAACATGCAGTGCAACACGTGCAACGAGTACATCTACAAGGTATGGGGAGGGAGAAGAACTATGTTTATAGAATGCATGATATATACAAAAGTAGCGGAAGTGGGGGAGAGGGAATGGTGGAGAGAAGGAAGAGGGATTTTACGTACGTATTAGTTAAGCACTTGCATTATTGATCACATTTACAAGGTAAAGACGAATGTTAAAAGAAGAAAAAAATGTATCATTATTCTGTTTCCAGGGTAAGAAGTTCAACATGAAGCGCGAGACGGCCGAGGGTGAGTTCTACCTCGGACTGCGCATCTTCCGATTCTACTTCAAGTTGGTTCATTTCATTATTTCTTTTACTTTTTCCGTTTATGTGTCTTGCTCATTCGCCTCTCTACGTCTTCTGTAGCATTTGTCATTTGGTTCAGGAGAGGTGATCTTTTTTTCTTTCTTGTAGATGCCCCAACTGTTTGGCGGAGATCACATTCAAGACGGATCTGGAGAACTGCGACTATCAGATGGAGCACGGTGCGACCCGCCTGTTCGAGGCGTTCAAAGTATACCAGGATGCCGAGAAAGTCAAGGTGGGGCTATTGATTGATTTGTTGGTGCTTTATTTTATTTATTTGATTGCAGGAAGCAAAGGAGGCGGAAGACGCCAAGGACCCGATGAAGATGCTGGAGAAGCGCACGAAGGCGAGTCGCGCCGAGATGGAGGCTATGGGTGAGAGAGAGAGAGAGAGAGAAAGAGGGAGGATGAGAAAGAGTATGAGAGAGAGAGAGAGAGAGAGAGAGAGATGGGGGGTCGACTGACTGAAGTTATTCAGGAAAGCTGGAGGAGCTGCAGGAGATGAACCGCCGCGCGGAGGGAGTCGACATTGACAACTTCCTCGAGAGGTGCGCGGTAGAGGGGCAGGGAATGAAAATGAATAAAAATGCTACAGGCTTACCTTCATAGCCACTGTACAAGACGTCTGACTTTATGAACAAGATACAAGACATGTGTTTGTGGAGTTTGCAGTTTAGCAAGTGTGTTGTTGCAGCACGGACAAGAAGGTGTCGATGGCGGAGGCACTTCGCTGGCAGGAGAAGCAGGACGAGGCATTCATATCGGATCTGTACGGGAAGACGGAGGACGGACGCATACAGAGGAGGATCAAGGATGAGGAGGACGCGAGTGGCGACGGTGAGTGGAGGGGATGAGAGAGTGGGGGGGGGGGGGGAGAGAGAGAGAGAGAGAGAGAGAGATATTGTTTTCAGAGGCTGGCCCGGGTCCGTCGTCATCTCACGTGCGGGAGGCGGTGGACAAGAAGCCTGACCTGTCCGATCTGAAGCCGTCATTCGACAAACCGCCGCCCGGCAAGAGACCGGCAGACACGCAGAGGAGCCTCCTCCAGAAGATGGTGATGGTGAAGAAGAAGAAGAAGGAGGTGAAGCAGGAACCGCACGATGACGATGGTCCAGGAAGCTCCGCCCCTCCCGTTCCGCCCCCTGCTGCCAAACCGGCTGGACTGCTCGGTCTCGCTGACTATGGCAGCGGATCCGACTCGGACTAGTTGTTATTCGAATTTGACTATTGGTTGTTTATTGTTGTGCTGGTGTGTATGTAAATATCACTATGTGGAAGAGGAGTAAATATTGATGGTCTCTAATGGGTGCCGCTTTGTTGGTTACGTAAGGTCAGCTTAATCGCTGTGATATGGATGGGTGGGCTATCTGAGGTGAGATCTTCAAGAGACATCCGGGCTGACGCAACGGGAGATGGATATCGCTGATGGGAGGAGAGGGAGGCTGGGTCAGGAGAAGCTGCGAGATGCCCTTACTCTACTTTCCACCGTCCATATATCATGTGTTTCGTATAAAGTTGGCAAAAAATTGAAAAGACCCACTATCTCCCCCATGGGGGAACAGACCACGAACGGGTGGTACGGTAATTACGAGCACTGCCAAATTTGAAAGAAAGTAAAACACGAGCGATAGCAGGACTCGAACCTGCGACAGAGCGCAGTCCGCAGATTGCTAGGTTAACAGCAAATCGACTGCGCCATTGAGGATGTGGCATGATACTTTCATTGAGCTAGGATCTACTGCAATCTGCCTGCGAATCATAACTTGTGTAAGATTCAGTCAATCCTTTGGAATTTTTGTCCACTTTAGCCGGGTGTGTCTCGTCCATCAATTGGACAATCGTTCTCTTTATGCGTCGGCGGCGCTCTGTCCAGGGTCACTTCGCATAGCCAGTACGGGGTTCACGGCAACAATATCTATGCTATCAAAGTATCAAACATCGCGGCGGAATATGACCGTTTCGTCTTGTCCATATAACTGTCAGCTCCTATTTAAATGGATGGGATCTCACACCTCTGGTGTTGCTGCCGCCGGCCTTGGCATTGCAAGAGATCTCTCGACTTCGCCCAGGAACTGTGATATGCAAATTTCACAATCCCATTGGTCACCTTGTGATCGGCTTGATCTAGACCCAGATCTGCCACCGCGATCACGATCGATGGGGCTTCTCGACAGCGGGGCATGTGTGTTGCGCGATTGGTCGGCCTTGACCAGCTCGACTGCTGATTGGCACATCCACTCTACAGGCTCCGCCCACTCTCGATCAGAGGAACTCGTCAGTGAGAGGGAAGAAGCCAGATTTTCCACTGCTCATCTTCTACAGTACCTTCAAGTATCACAGTCGTCGATGTTTTCTTCTGTCCTTTTTTGCTTCAGTGTCTTTATTCCTCTGAAAGTATTGTTTTTCTTCGATGTTGTCTTGATCAAGTGTTTTTTCTAATGCTCCAAATCTCCTCATATCTTTACAGTTTTGAATGCCTGAAAAAACGCATGTGTGGTTTAATATGTTTGTACTAGCGTATGTATTCTTTCTCGTCCATTCATTCTGCAATCCGCGCGCACCTTTCAAGTGGCTAGCACTCCCAAGATGTCACAATAGTTGAACCTTCATTTCTCCCCTCCCTTTCCTCTTCCCGACAGCTGGGTGGATAGTACTCGCTTTCTTCCATTATCTCCCGTCCATTCCCCCCGGCGCTCAGCCTTGGCCCTCATATTACGTGTCGCTCCCGTTGAAAAACGCCGGCGCCCGCGCACCTTTCAAGGCGTTCTCGGCGCTTTTTGTGAGTGCCATTGCCCCGATTCCCTCTCATCCCTGTCTTTCTCGCGCACATTTTGATCGCCCCATCTTCCACGATGTCCTTTGTCGGCGTCCTCCCCTTCTCGTAAACCCTCGTAATCTCTCTGATTTCTATCCACTGCTCATTAAACTTGCGTAACTAGTCATAACCTTGCGAGAGAGTGCGTATCTTGCAGAGAGCGCAGAGACTTTGAGATGGCTCGCTTCTCGGTGCACTTGGCACAGGGACCTTGACCCGCATTCCGCATTAGCTCGAAATCAGCGACCGCCAGCCCATCCTATCAGTACTTCTTCTCGCCTCTCTACTCTACTCCTGTACTCCTCTACTTCCACCGGCTACTCTTCTATGTCACTGACCCCATCAATCTATATGCTTTGCCTGACTCGTGCCGCCGTCCGTTGACATTACAGTACTCGATTCGCGGCGCGAGATATGCCAGTTCGATATGTGCTGTGCGCGAATCGCGACAGTAGTTGAACGCTTCCTCGGATCTTCGCAGTAGTTGAGTGAAGAGGGGTTTCTGTTTGCAGTAAGCACCACCTCTACTCATCGGCAGTGTCATGTCGTTCTCGGACGACGCGGCGCGCCAGAGCGGTAGCCGCAGGGTCGACTGGCGACGACCCTCCGCGCTCCTGCTCACTGCACTCGCCCTCCTCTCACTCACCACCCCGACCGATGCCATCTCCAAGAACTTTGTCAACAGGTACGCGTGGCATAACAAACGATCTCTCACCTGTGTGTTCAGCTCGATGCCTACGATGCGGCCGACGTTCGTGGTCAACTTTGACATGGCGACTGTGATCTGTCAGCACAGCGAGGACCCGTCGGACCTGCACCTGCACGAGATGAGCATTCTGTGCGACGGAAAGGAGGACTGCTTCTCTAACCCGGCAATGCACGACGAGAGCTTCCCCTACTGCCGTGAGTGCCTTTTGTGCATGGGATTCCGTGTTTTAGAGCAAAAACGATATGCCGAGTGTCACTCTTTCTGAACCCAGGGATTCGATGTTTTCTGCTTTGCTGGATAAGTGGGATAAAAGTGAAGTAGCTAAGAAGATCATCGTTTTTCCTCAATCGAACTCTTGTAATTCACGATGACCTTCGCCTGTTCACTCACTGCACGTCTTAAAAAAGCGATGTATTCATTAGTGTTCGTGGTTCCCAAGATGTTATCCGTGGCCCATCTATGGCAGAGGGAATCAGTGGAGCATACGCCGAGGTCACCCACACACATATCCGCGCATTCATTCCCCCTCCCTCTCGCACACAATCACACAATCAACTCGACGCGCGTCGTTACATTTGCATGTTCTGCGTGTGTGTGGTGGCATTTACGACTCGGCGGCACGAGCGAACACTACGTTCGTGCCAGCTTCCACCGCCGAGGTCACCTATCACAGGGGCGCGAGAGAGCGAGAGAGAGAAGGGAGAAGAGATGGGAGAGACGTGGTGCAACAATTGGTTGACCGGTGATTGAAATATTGGGGTAAACCGAGGTGATCGATTCTTTTCGACTACACATATTAGAAGAAATAAATAATTGCGAAATTGTTTAAAAAAAACGTTGTTTCAGAGAGGAAGTGCAACTCTACGTGTAGTGACCGCGGCGCGTGTCTGTACAACGGAGAACAGTCGCAGTGCTTCTGCAACGCCGGATTCCACGGACCCTCGTGCGAGCTCGTCGGTCAGTACACCTCTCTCTCTCTCTCTCTCTCTCTCTCTCTCTCTTCTCTCTCTCTACTTGTTAATGTTCCCTGTTTTCAGACAAGAACGAGTGTCTGGACAAGCCGTGCCACTGGCTGGCGCACTGTCAGAACACCCTCGGCTCCTACAGCTGTCAATGCTTCCCCGGCTTCCACGGAGACGGATTCGACTGCGCCGGTCGGTGTTCCTCCCCCTTCATTTGCTTATGTGCTTTGTGTTCTGTGTTCACACCTCGTTTCCTCCTCCAAGGCCGCCGTGCCGCGCGTCTCGCTTCATTAGCTCACCTCCAACTGCGCGCGTTTTCTCGAGTTCTTGACCTTCTCCCCCTCGCAAATCAGCTCTTTTTACCGGCGCAGACGTTTTGCGAGTGTGAGTCAGCCGTACTCTTCGAATAGCAGTAGCATCTTCATCTTACTTGCGCTGTCGGAATGTGGGTCATTCTGCCGGCTGCCACTGATTTGATAGCGCGGGATGGATTGTGTGAGTGTGTGTGTGCCGAGAAGACACAGAAAGTCAAGGCCGAGAGACGCCGCGCCTCCACAAAGAAAGCCGCGTTCCGAAGACATTGTGCAATCATCCAAAACGGGATCTGACTCAGTGACAGAGTAGTAAAAGTACGCTGACGTCCATATCCACATCATTGACTCATTCAGCTACCGTAGTAGTGAGTACTCAAGGCGAAAGAATGTAGCTGACCGTTGCTTGCAGATATCGACGAGTGTGAAATGGGAGTGGCTGCGTGCCCCACCAACTCTGCGTGTGTGAACCTGCCGGGAACGTACTTCTGCAACTGCACCGAGGGATACGCGCCGATGGGACAGCCACTGGAGAGGTGCGCGGACATCGACGAGTGCGCGACGGGGACACACTCCTGTCACGAGGGACAGATGTGCCAGAACACGGTGGGTAGAAGAGAGAGAGAGAGAGAGAGAGAGAGAGAGAGAGAGAGAGGGAGGGGGGAAGCATGTTCCCGCTTATTCAGGAGGGCTCTTTCCTGTGCGTCGACCGTTGCTCGGCCGGCTACCAGTACCTGAATGGAGAATGCGTTGACATCAATGAGTGTCGTCTGGAGGGCACGTGCCACTCGAGGGCCGAGTGTGTCAACCACCCCGGAGGGTACACGTGCGAGTGCGAGGACGGATGGACGGGCGACGGACACGAGTGCCATCGTGAGTAGCTCGCCACGTTCTTCACTATCTTTTCCCTTTTATGCTTTTATCTCACGCGCTCAACATTTACGTTCACTTCTGCGTGTGCTGGAGAGACGAACTGATGATGGTAACCCTCTCGATTGCAGCGATCACCGACTGCTCTGTGCAGGAGGGAGTGTGCAACCGGCATGCGTTCTGCGTGCACTCACTCAAACTGTGCATCTGCCAGGCTGGATACACCGGAGACGGACTCACCTGCGAGGGTGAGTGGAGGGAGAGAGGGAGAGAGAAGGGAGAGAGAGAAAGAGAGAGAGAGAGAGAGAGAGAGAGAGAGGGAGAGGAAGACGTCTTTCAGATGTGAACGAGTGCGAGGCGATGGAGTCTCCGTGCGCCAACCAGCCCGATAGCCACTGCGTCAACATTCACGGCGGATACATCTGCTGCGACAAGGTGGGCGAAGCTAGACTGGGCGTGGCTTAGACGGGGCGTGGCAGGACACGGACGACGAGCGGTGCATCCGCGAGAAGGGCGCGTACTGCGCGGGCGGCTGCGGCCTGCACGCGGTCTGCTACGAGGAGAAGTGCCAGTGCATGGAGGGATTCATCGGAGACCCGCACAACAAGTGCATCGGTCAGTCCCCCCCCCCCTCTCTCTCTCTCTCTCTCTCTCCCTCTCTGTCAACTCCTTCATTGCAGACATCAACGAGTGTGAGTCTTCTGAGCAGTGTCCGGGCGTGGGTCAGTGGTGTGTGAACATGCTGGGCGGCCACACCTGCTGCGGACCCGACAGCCGCGAGCCCGAGTGCCAGGGAGTGCACGTCTTCAAGGTACGCCATCGATTGGAAAGTCTCCCTCAGTATTCCACACTGGAACCTGACCTTCTCTTTCAGACGAGCGACGGCGAGGTGATTCTGCAACACAACATCTCGGCCGGATTCGCCGGCCACCAGGTGATGGAGAAGAAGCAGTACGTGGAGCAGCAGACCGGAGGCTCCGTCGTCGTCAAGCACGGCCGCACCGCCATCGGATCCTTTCCCAGCGTCAAAATCAACGCCAACAATGGTGGGTGGAGAGAGAGGGGGAAGAGAGAGGATGGAGAGAGAGGAGGAGAGAGATGATGATGGTGTTCCAGAGCTGACGTGTGTCGACTACTGTCCGGGCAACTCTCACTGCTCGGCCGGAGTGTGCCAGTGCGACGATGGATTCCACGGAAACCCGCTCTTCGCTTGCGAGGGTGAGTCGGGTTTCCGGAATTATAATCTCTAGTGGCTGATGATTCTGCTCAAAAAGAGTCGTACAATAACCATTCACTATGATTCCCGTGTTTTCACGAATAAAACTATTATGAGAAATGAAGTGTGCGCCGTTTGCAGATGTGGACGAGTGCGCCACCTCTTCTCCCTGTCAGGAGGACGCGGACCACTGGTGTGTGAACACTGTGGGAAGCTACTCGTGCTGCCACGTCAACTCCACCGTCACAGAGTGCGTCGGACTCGAGATCACTGCCAAGGTACGCATCCCCCTTCTCTCTCTCTCTCTCTCTCTCTCTCTCTCTCTCTCTCTCTCTCTTTCTCAATGCTGTGTCTCTTCAGGGCTTCCGTCTGACTGGCTCGGGCGAGGAGGGAGAGGCTGCTTCGGATGCTTCCGCTGCCGCCGCCTCTGCCTCTGTCCACACTGGCAACGCGTCCGCGCACAACACCGCCTTCTTCACGGCTAGCGTCAATGAGACTGCCGAGGAGACTGTCGAGCTGATCCACGAGGTGAAGAACATCACCGGAGGAGAGGTCATCCTGGTCAGGAACAAGGTGGGTGTGTCGTCTCTCTCTCTCTCTCTCTCTCTCTCTCTCTCTCTCTCCCTTCTAACTCATCTGTGTTCAGGTGAAGAGCGGAGGCGCGATCTACCAGACCAAGCCCGAGTCGGGTGAGATGGGACTGGAAATCACCGGAGACATGGCTAGGGGTGAGTACTTCATAATCGTTTTCCAAACATTCATGTGAAATGTGAACCATCTCCTTTCAGAGACCGCCTCGCCGACGACCGAGGCTCCCCTGTCGGTCACTCTGCCGGGAGTCGTGTCGACCATCTCTAGCGACGGCGGCTTCACTCACTCTGTGCCCGTCACCGCCATCCCAGTCATCTCCTCCACCACTCCCCGTCCCTCTCCCGCCGGAAACACCACCACCCTTGACAGGGTGACGCTGGAGGTGGACAGCAGCCACGCCGAACACACCGGCAGCCCCGACCAGGCCAAAGGCAGCGAGGAGGGAGGCGAGGGCAGGACGGCGAGCGGAGGATCCGTCACCGTCATCACGGGATCCACCACGGTGTCGCATGAGGACGAGGATATGTTGGAGAAAGACACCACTGCCGCGTCCGCTGCCACTGTTGTGCCCATCGATGAGGCGTCTGGAGCGTCCGGAGAGGAGACAGCCACATCTACCACGGAGGTCGAGGCTTCTGGAACCGACGGATCTGAGGCGACGACTGCTGTGTCTACCATTGAGTCTTCTGGAACTGATGGATCCGAGGCGACGACCGTGGTCGGAACGTCTTCTGGAACTGGATCTGCCGAGGCGACGACTGTTGCGTCTACTACCATTGAGTCTTCCGGAACCGACGGATCTGAGGCGACGACCGCTACATCTATCACCGAGGCTTCTGGAGCCGGCGGATCCGAGGCGACGACTGCGACGTCTACCGTTGAGTCTTCAGGAACCGACGGATCCGAGGCGACGACCGCTACATCTACCACCGAGGCTTCTGGAGCCGGCGGATCCGAGGCGACGACTGCGACGTCTACCGTTGAGTCTTCAGGAACCGACGGATCCGAGGCGACGACCGCTACATCTACCACCGAGGCTTCTGGAGCCGGCGGATCCGAGGCGATGACTGCGACGTCTACCGTTGAGTCTTCTGGAACCGACGGATCCGAGGCGACGACCGCTACATCTGCAACCGAGGCTTCCGGAACCAACGGATCCGAGGCGACGACTGCGACGACTGCGACGTCTACCGTTGAGTCTTCTGGAACTGACGGATCCGAGGCGACTACCGCTGCTGAAAAGATCGAATCTTCCGGAACTGGATCGGCCGAGGCGTCGACTGCCGCTACTGTGGAACCTTCTGGAGCGAAGCCTGAGGAGAAGGAGACTGAGGGATCCGGATCTGAGGTCATCACTGCTGCCACTGCTAAGCCGGAGGAGAAGGGATCTTCCGCCACCACTACTCCCGAAACTACTGCTGCTGAGAAGAAGGAGGAGACGACTGGGGCTACTGCTGGAAAGAAGGAAAAGGAGGGCAAGATTGAGCTGAAGGCTGGAAAGAAGGATACCGATGAGAAGCAGACGAAGGCTGACGAAAAGAAGGATGACAAGAAGGATGAAAAGCTCGACAAGAAGCCCGATGAGAAGGTCAAAAAGACTGATGAGAAGAAAGACGAGTCTGCTGCTACTGGATCTTCCAATGAGACTACTACTCCCACTGGCACTTCTGCGGAGGAGAAGAAGGAAACTGTTGCTTCTACCGCTGCTCCTGCTGGCGAGACACCTGCTGAGTCTGGATCTTCAACAACTGCCCCTACAAAGGAGACCGAGGAGAAGAAGTCTGAGACGACGACTGCCTCTGAGACTACCGTTGCTGCTGGATCGATCCAGTCTCCGAAGGGACGCGCCCCGGCTCCCACATCCGAAGAGAAGGCGGCTGTGCGCCACGACGGAGAGGAGGCGACGCAGAAGCCTGACGTCGTCGAGATGACCACCGTCGCCGGAGAGGACGAGGACCTGCTGGAGAAGACCACCACTGTCGCCACGGAGACCACCGAGACGGAGACGACTGTGACGGGAGAGGAGGAGCATCACATCACTGTCAACATCCACACTGCGAACAAGACTGCGGACGGAGTGATCATCACCGATCAGCCGTCGGACGGCGAGGAGGGACTCGAGATCAAGTGGGTCGGCACCTCGCCCGCGCCTACTGAGGAGACCACCACATCTGCTTCCGAAGGAGAAGAGCTGACTGGCGCCACGCCCGCCGGCAACATGATCGTCAACATCCACACCGCCAACAAGAACACCGTGGTCACCGAGACTAGGGGCGAGTCTGTGACCGCGGTGACCGGGTCTGGATCCGGCTCCACCGAGTCGACTGGAACGACGCCGAATGTGGCCGAGCTGCCCGCTCGCCGCGAGCCGACTGCCGTGCCCGATGGATCCGGAGAGGTCGGACTGGAGATCACCTGGATCCCCGAGAGCACCACCGAGATTCCCGAGGGAGTGACTGGTGAGAGCGGATCGTCCATTCACATCGAGTCCGGATCGGCCATCATTCGACCTGGATCAACGGCCGCGCCGGATGAGGAGGGACTGGAGATCGTGCACGGACCCGCGTCCACCACGGAGTCTCCCGACGGAACCGCCACTGACAACGTGGGACTCGAGATCAGCTGGGTGCCGGAGTCGACGACGCCGGCCGGCGAGACGGAGAAGGAGGGCAGTGGAGAGGGCAGCGGACAGGAGTTCGGACTCGAGATCACTGCGGTCCCGCCGACGCAGCCGACAACCACGGAGGCATCGACGACCAGCCAGCCGGATCTGATCATCGGCAAGAAGGAGATGGTGACGGCGCCCGTCGATGGAAAGACCGAGCCGACCACTGCAGCGCCCACTGAGGCCACCACTCTAATCTCTGCTAGAACCACGGGTGGAGCCACCGCTGTGACCGCCGAGTCTACCACCACTGCTGCTACTGAGACCACCGCTGCTGGAACCACTGCTGAAACCACCGAGTCTACCACCACCACTGCTGCTGAGACCACCGCTGATGGATCCACTGCTGGAACCACTGCCGGAACCACCGAGACTACTACCACTGCTGCTGCTGAGACCACCGCTGCTGAAACCACTGCTGGTACCACTGCCGGAACCACCGAGTCTACCACCACTGCTGCTTCTGAAACCACCGCTGCTGGAACCACAGCTGGAACCACTGCCGGAACCACCGAGTCTATCACCACCACAGCTGCTGAGACCACCGCTGCTGGAACCACTGCTGGAACCACTGCTGGAACCACTGCTGGAACCACCGAGTCTACCACCACCACTGCTGAGACCACCGCTGCTGGAACCACTAGTGGAATCACTGCCGGAACCACCGAGTCTACCACCACTGCTGCTGCTGAGACCACCGCTGCTGGAACCACAGCTGGAACCACTGCTAGAACCACCGAGTCTACCACCACTGATGCTCCTGAGACCACCGCTGCTGGAACCACAGCTGGAACCACTGCTGGAACCACCGAGTCTACCACCACTGATGCTCTTGAGACCACCGCTGCTGGAAAAACTGCTGGAACCACCGAGTCTACCACCACTGATGCTGCTGAGACCACCGCTGCTGGAACCACTGCTGGAACCACTGCCGAAACCACCGAGTTTACCACCACTGATGCTCTTGAGACCACCGCTGCTGGAACCACAGCTGGAACCACTGCTGGAACCACCGAGTCTACCACCACTGATGCTCTTGAGACCACCGCTGCTGGAACCACTGCTGGAACCACCGAGTCTACCACCACCACTGCTGAGACCACCGCTGCTGGAACCACTGCTGGAACCACTGCCGGAACCACCGAGTCTACAACCACTGCTGCTGCTGAGACCACCGCTGCTGGAACCACTGCTGGAACCACTGCCGGAATCACCGAGTCTACCACCACTGCTGCTGCTGAGACCACCGCTGCTGGAACCACTGCTGGAACCACCGAGTCTACCACCACCACTGCTGCTGAGACCACCGCTGCTGGAACCTCTGCTGGAACCACTGCCGGAACCACCGAGTCTACCACCACTGCTGCTGTTGAGACAACCACTGCTGGTACCACTGCTGCTGCTATGACCGCCGCTGCTGGAATCACTGCTGGAACCACCGAGGCTACCACCACTGCTGCTGCTGAGACCACCGCTGCTGGAACCACTGCTGGAAAGACTGCCGGAACCACTGAGTCTACCACCACTGCTGCTTCTGAGACCACCGCTGCTGGAACCACTTCTGGAACCACCGAGTCTACCACCACTGCGGTTGCTGAGACCACCGCTGCTGGAACTACTGCCGGAACCAACAAGTCTACCACCACTGCTGCTGCTGATACCACCACTGCTGGAACCATTGCTGGAACCACGGAGTCCTCTACCCCTGCAAAGGGCAAGGGAACCAAGTCTCAGATCTCCGTCGGTAAGGAGTCTGGACCTACGCGTTCTTCCTCTTCCGCGAGTGGATCTCTCCTTCCCGAGGAGCCCCGTTCCGAGACCGACAGCGAGTGGGGAACGCACGGCGGAGAGATCGATGGTACCATCAACGAGGGCAAGACCACCCAGAAGCCGAGCAAGGCCACCACCGCGCCCACCACTGTCGCCATCGACCACGAGAGCAGCGGAGAGGAGGCCGAGAAGGACGAGGGAGCAAGCAAGCCTATGAACCGCGACACGACCACCGCCGCCACTACCACCACCGAGACCTCGCAGACTCCTCTCGAGGTCACCACCCTGCAGGCAACCACCACCCCGCAGGAGGCGACACTCAGCACCGAGAAGGAGACGTTCGCCCTGCCCACGACCACGGAGGCCGTTGCAGTGCGCCCGAACACGACGCGTTGCATGAGCAGCGACGAGTGCGGCGAGGACGCGTACTGCGAGAGGCGGACGGGCGCGTGTCGCTGTCGCAGCGGATTCGAGGGACAGCCGCCCGGCCTGTCGTGCGAGGACATCGACGAGTGCGACGCGGGCACGCACGACTGTGTCGGCGAGCAGCGCTGCCACAACTACGTCGGAGGATACGCCTGCTTCTGCCAGATGGGATACAGGAAGAACGAGAACGGAACATGTGTCGGTGAGTTTTTGTGGTCAAATATCTCTTTTCATGTTTACGTTCATTCGTTTCAGATATCGACGAGTGTCGCGAGGCGCAGGGCTGCACCTGCCACCCTGACGCGGAGTGCAGCAACGTGCCCGGCACGTACCGCTGCGACTGCAAGCCCGGCTTTTCCGGCGACGGCTACACCTGCACACCGCTGGAGAAGCGGCCGTGCACGGACGAGGAGTGGGCCAAGGCGGCGTGCGGCGCCAACCACCTCTGCACCGTTGGCGCCAACGGAACCAAGGACTGCGACAGCTGCAAGTTCGGATACAAGATGGTCGACGGAGAGTGCATGGGTGAGTGATGAGAGTTGCGATTTGAGATGGTTGAGTACATGTTTTGTGTTGCAGACATTGACGAGTGCGACTCGCCCGACCACAACACGTGCCACGACCACTCGGTGTGCGTGAACCTGCAAGGCTCGTACACGTGCGAGTGCGCGCCCGGATTCATCGGAGACGGCTTCGTGTGCGAGGATATGGACGAGTGCACGCGCCAGCCCTGCCACCCGCATGCCACCTGCTCTAACACCCCCGGCGCCTACGAGTGCCACTGTCCGCAGGGATGGGCGGGCGACGGCAAGAAGGCGTGCGTCAACCCCGCCGAGCAGAGCTGCGCCGACATGCAGAAGACGTGCGGCCGCGTCGCGCACACCAACTGCCTGTCGGTGCGCGCCGGCAACGGCTCTTTGCTGGCGGTGTGTGAGTGCGAGGCCAACTACCGCTTCAACGCGGCGAGTGGAGAGTGCGAGGACATCGACGAGTGCCGGGAGAACCGACACAACTGCGACCCCGCCAACAGCCACTGCGTCAACAAGAACGGAGGGTTCGAGTGCGAGTGCGCCGAGGGATACGAGGGCAAGGGAGGCGTCTGCGTCGGTAAGTTACTTTTTTATTTGTGATTTGTGTAAGCTAAAACTTTATAGTAAACATATTTCTTACAGACATTGACGAGTGCGAGCGCGGCACGTCAGGCTGCCACCCGTTTGCGATGTGCATCAACCAGAAGGGAACCTGTGGATGCCAGTGCCGCCCCGGATACTCCGGAGACGGAACCAATTGCGAGCGTGAGTGAAGGCATTCATTTAGAACACATATATTATATATTGTCCAACGTTTCAACGAACACGTTCAGCTATCGCGCCGTCTGCGCGCGAGGAGGTGGGGTGCACGAAGGAGTGGAAGCGGATGTGCGAGCTGGAGAACAAGACGTGTCTGGTGGACGACGAGGAGGTGCCGCAGTGCGGCGGATGCGTCCCCGGACACCAGCCAGTCAACGGAACCTGCCAGCGTGAGTAGTGCATTAATAGGTAATTTTGTTTTCTGTGATCACGTAAGAGTTTCAGCGATTCACGGCGAGGGCGAGTGCAACGACAAGACGAAGAACAAGTGCGACAGGAACGCGGACTGCATCGATGTGCACCCGGGAAGACACTTCTGCACGTGCAGGGACGGGTTCATCGGAGACGGACTGCGCTGTGACGGTGAGAGTAGTCATATGTAGCATTCTGTAATCGTCTTGTTGCAGAGATCCCCGGTCTCGGTTCGACTGCGCCTGCCGCTCCCGCCACTACAGCTACCACTTCCGCTGCCCCGACGACGACGACGTCTTCGCTGCCGACTGCGCGCGGCTCGATCGTCGAGACGAGCGGCGAGAAGGTGGAGATGATTCCCGGACAGACGCATCCCGACGAAGCGACGATCGGTGAGAACGACACCACCACCACCACTCATCAACCCGACAACAACAACAACGGCACCGTCTCATCAACCGAGACTCACCAATTCACCACCGACGAGCATGACGTCACGTCCACAACAACTACTACCCAACCAACCAACTCCACATCAGCACCACTCGATAACCACTCAACACCAGTGACATCTAATCGTAACACCAGTGACACTAATGCAACTCTATCAACAAACACTCCCCAGCATGCAAGCACTGTGAACAAAACCACTCTTTCATCCAAGAACACTAGCGAATCTCCCACTAAGAAACCGGCAACTAGTGTCACTTCACCTACCGATGGTCGCCAAACACCTGAAAAAGGAAAACCTGTCTCTTCTACCACGTCTTCCACTGACACCACAGCTTCTCGCAAGGCTGACCGAGACGGCGAGTCTACAGGTTCCACTGCTGCTTCGATGACTGACAAGAATGGCAAGCCGGTTTTCACCACTACTGTTCACAAGAGCACTGATGCGACCGGCAAGCCTGCTGGTTCCACCGAGTCTCCCTCTGATGCATCCACTACTGCCGCTTCGGTGACTGACAAGAATGGCAAGCCGGTTTTCACCACTACTGCTCCCAAGAGCACTGATGCGACCGGCAAGCCTGCTGGTTCCACCGAGTCTCCCTCTGATGCATCCACTACTGCCGCTTCGGTGACTGACAAGAATGGCAAGCCGGTTTTCACCACTACTGCTCCCAAGAGCACTGATGCGACCGGCAAGCCTGCTGGTTCCACCGAGTCTCCCTCTGATGCATCCACCACTGCCGCTTCGGTGACTGACAAGAATGGCAAGCCGGTTTTCACCACTACTGCTCCCAAGAGCATTGATGCGACCGGCAAGCCTGCTGATTTCACCGAGTCTCCCGCTCTTGGCTCGTCGACTCCTTCTGTCGAGAACCGCGAAACGGACGGAGAGAAGGCCGGTGCTTCAACGCACTCTCCCGCTGATTCCTCCACTGCTCCCAAGAGCACTGATGCGACCGGCAAGCCTGCTGGTTCCACCGAGTCTCCCTCTGATGCATTCACTACTGCCGCTTCGGTGACTGACAAGAATGGCAAGCCGGTTACCACTACTGCTGCTCCCAAGAGCACTGATGCGACCGGCAAGCCTGCTGGTTCCACCGAGTCTCCCTCTGATGCATCCACTACTGCCGCTTCGGTGACTGACAAGAATGGCAAGCCGGTTACCACTGCTGCTCCCAAGAGCACTGATGCGACCGGCAAGCCTGCTGGTTCCACCGAGTCTCCCTCTGATGCATCCACTACTGCCGCTTCGGTGACTGACAAGAATGGCAAGCCGGTTACCACTACTGCTGCTCCCAAGAGCACTGATGCGACCGGCAAGCCTGCTGGTTCCACCGAGTCTCCCTCTGATGCATCCACTACTGCCGCTTTGATGACTGACAAGAAGGGCAAGCCGGTTACCACTACTGCTGCTCCCAAGAACACTGATGCGACCGGCAAGCCTGCTGATTCCACCAAGTCTCCCTCTGATGCATCCACCACTGCCACTTCGGTGACTGACACGAATGGCGAGCCGGTTTCCACTACTGCTGCTCTCAAGAGCACTGATGTGACCGGCAAGCCTGCTGATTTCACCGAGTCTCCCTCTGATGCATCCACCACTGCCGCTTCGGTGACTGACAAGAATGGCAAGCCGGTTTTCACCACTACTGCTCCCAAGAGCACTGATGCGACCGGCAAGCCTGCTGGTTCCACCGAGTCTCCCTCTGATGCATCCACTACTGCCGCTTCGGTGACTGACAAGAATGGCAAGCCGGTTTTCACCACTACTTCTCCCAAGAGCACTGATGCGACCGGCAAGCCTGCTGGTTCCACCGAGTCTCCCTCTGATGCATCCACCACTGCCGCTTCGGTGACTGACAAGAATGGCAAGCCGGTTTTCACCACTACTGCTCCCAAGAGCATTGATGCGACCGGCAAGCCTGCTGATTTCACCGAGTCTCCCGCTCTTGGCTCGTCGACTCCTTCTGTCGAGAACCGCGAAACGGACGGAGAGAAGGCCGGTGCTTCAACGCACTCTCCCGCTGATTCCTCCACTGCTCCCAAGAGCACTGATGCGACCGGCAAGTCTGCTGGTTCCACCGAGTCTCCCTCTGATGCATCCACCACTGCCACTTCGGTGACTGACAAGAATGGCAAGCCGGTTACCACTGCTGCTCCCAAGAGCACTGATGCGACCGGCAAGCCTGCTGGTTCCACCGAGTCTCCCTCTGATGCATCCACTACTGCCGCTTCGGTGACTGACAAGAATGGCAAGCCGGTTTTCACCACTACTTCTCCCAAGAGCACTGATGCGACCGGCAAGCCTGCTGGTTCCACCGAGTCTCCCTCTGATGCATCCACCACTGCCGCTTCGGTGACTGACAAGAATGGCAAGCCGGTTTTCACCACTACTTCTCCCAAGAGCACTGATGCGACCGGCAAGCCTGCTGGTTCCACCGAGTCTCCCTCTGATGCATCCACCACTGCCGCTTCGGTGACTGACAAGAATGGCAAGCCGGTTTTCACCACTACTGCTCCCAAGAGCATTGATGCGACCGGCAAGCCTGCTGATTCCACCGAGTCTCCCGCTCTTGGCTCGTCGACTCCTTCTGTCGAGAACCGCGAAACGGACGGAGAGAAGGCCGGTGCTTCAACGCACTCTCCCGCTGATTCCTCCACTGCTCCCAAGAGCACTGATGCGACCGGCAAGCCTGCTGGTTCCACCGAGTCTCCCTCTGATGCATCCACTACTGCCGCTTTGATGACTGACAAGAAGGGCACGCCGGTTACCACTACTGCTGCTCCCAAGAACACTGATGCGACCGGCAAGCCTGCTGATTCCACCAAGTCTCCCTCTGATGCATCCACCACTGCCACTTCGGTGACTGACACGAATGGCGAGCCGGTTTCCACTACTGCTGCTCTCAAGAGCTTTGATGTGACCGGCAAGCCTGCTGATTTCACCGAGTCTCCCTCTGATGGATCCACCACTGCCGCTTCGGTGACTGACAAGAATGGCAAGCCGGTTTTCACCACTACTGCTCCCAAGAGCACTGATGCGACCGGCAAGCCTGCTGGTGCCACCGAGTCTCCCTCTGATGCATCCACTACTGCCGCTTCGGTGACTGACAAGAATGGCAAGCCGGTTACCACTACTGCTGCTCCCAAGAGCACTGATGCGACCGGCAAGCCTGCTGGTTCCACCGAGTTTCCCTCTGATGCATCCACCACTGCCGCTTCGGTGACTGACAAGAATGGCGAGCCGGATTCCACTACTGCTGCTCCCAAGAGCACTGATGCGACCGGCAAGCCTGCTGATTCCACCGAGTCTCCCGCTCTTGGCTCGTCGACTCCTTCTGTCGAGAACCGCAAGACGGACGGAGAGAAGGCCGGTGCTTCCACGCACTCTCCCGCTGATTCCACCACTGCTCCCAAGAGCACTGATGCGACCGGCAAGCCTGCTGATTCCACCGAGTCTCCCGCTCTTGGCTCGTCGACTCCTTCTGTCGAGAACCGCAAGACGGATGGAGAGAAGGCCGGTGCTTCCACGCACTCTCCCGCTGATTCGACCACTGCTCCCAAGAGTACTGATGCGACCGGCAAGCCTGCTGATTCTACCGAGTCTCCCTCTGATGCAACAACCACTGCCGCTTCGGTGACTGACAAGAATGGCAAGCCGGTTACCGCTACTGCTGCTCCCAAGAGCACTGATGCGACCGGCAAGCCTGCTGGTTCCACCGAGTCTCCCTCTGATGCATCCACTACTGCCGCTTCGGTGACTGACAAGAATGGCAAGCCGGTTTTCACCACTACTGCTCCCAAGAGCACTGATGCGACCGGCAAGCCTGCTGGTTCCACCGAGTCTCCCTCTGATGCATCCACCACTGCCGTTTCGGTGACTGACACGAATGGCGAACCGGTTTCCACTACTGCTGCTCCCAAGAGCACTGATGCGACCGGCAAGCCTGCTGATTCCACCGAGTCTCCCGCTCTTGGCTCGTCGACTCCTTCTGTCGAGAACCGCAAGACGGACGAAGAGAAGGCCGGTGCTTCCACGCACTCTCCCGCTGATTCCACCACTGCTCCCAAGAGCACTGATGCGAACGGCAAGCCTGCTGGTTCCACCGAGTCTCCCGCTCTTGGCTCGTCTACTCCTTCTGTCGAGAACCGCAAGACGGACGGAGAGAAGGCCGGTGCTTCCACGCACTCTCCCGCTGATTCCACCACTGCTCCCAAGAGCATTGATGTGACCGGCAAGCCTACTGATTCCACCGAGTCTCCCTCTGATGCATCCACCACTGCCGCTTTGGTGACTGACAAGAATGGCAAGCCGGTTACCACTACTGCTGCTCCCAAGAGCATTGATGCGACCGGCAAGCCTGATGATTCCACTGAGTCTCCCTCTCATGGCTCGTCGACTCCTTCTGTCGAGAACCGCAAGACGGACGGAGAGAAGGCCGGTGCTTCCACGCACTCTCCCGCTGATTCCACCACTGCTCCCAAGAGCACTGATGCGACCGGCAAGCCTGATGATTCCACTGAGTCTCCCTCTCATGGCTCGTCAACTCCTTCTGTCGAGAACCGCAAGACGGACGGAGAGAAGGCCGGTGCTTCCACGCACTCTCCCGCTGATTCCACCACTGCTCCCAAGAGCACTGATGCGACCGGCAAGCCTGCTGATTCCACCGAGTCTCCCGCTCTTGGCTCGTCGACTCCTTCTGTCGAGAACCGCAAGACGGACGGAGAGAAGGCCGGTGCTTCCACGCACTCTCCCGCTGATTCCACCACTGCTCCCAAGAGTACTGATGCGACCGGCAAGCCTGCTGATTCTACCGAGTCTCCCTCTGATGCAACAACCACTGCCGCTTCGGTGACTGACAAGAATGGCAAGCCGGTTACCGCTACTGCTGCTCCCAAGAGCACTGATGCGACCGGCAAGCCTGCTGGTTCCACCGAGTCTCCCTCTGATGCATCCACTACTGCCGCTTCGGTGACTGACAAGAATGGCAAGCCGGTTTTCACCACTACTGCTCCCAAGAGCACTGATGCGACCGGCAAGCCTGCTGGTTCCACCGAGTCTCCCTCTGATGCATCCACCACTGCCGCTTCGGTGACTGACACGAATGGCGAGCCGGTTTCCACTACTGCTGCTCCCAAGAGCACTGATGCGACCGGCAAGCCTGCTGATTCCACCGAGTCTCCCGCTCTTGGCTCGTCGACTCCTTCTGTCGAGAACCGCAAGACGGACGGAGAGAAGGCCGGTGCTTCCACGCACTCTCCCGCTGATTCGACCACTGCTCCCAAGAGCACTGATGCGAACGGCAAGCCTGCTGATTCCACCGAGTCTCCCGCTTTTGGCTCGTCTACTCCTTTTGTCGAGAACCGCAAGACGGACGGAGAGAAGGCCGGTGCTTCTACGCACTCTCCCGCTGATTCCACCACTGCTCCCAAGAGCATTGATGTGACCGGCAAGCCTACTGATTCCACCGAGTCTCCCTCTGATGCATCCACCACTGCCGCTTTGGTGACTGACAAGAATGGCAAGCCGGTTACCACTACTGCTGCTCCCAAGAGCACTGATGCGACCGGTAGGCCTGCTGGTTCCACCGAGTCTCCCTCTGATGCATCCACCACTGCCGCTTCGGTGACTGACACGAATGGCGAGCCGGTTTCCACTACTGCTGCTCCCAAGAGCACTGATGCGACCGGCAAGCCTGCTGATTCCACCGAGTCTCCCGCTCTTGGCTCGTCGGCTCCTTCTGTCGAGAACCGCAAGACGGACGGAGAGAAGGCCGGTGCTTCCACGCACTCTCCCGCTGATTCCACCACTGCTCCCAAGAGCACTGATGCGAACGGCAAGCTTGCTGGTTCCACCGAGTCTCCCTCTGATGCATTCACCACTGCCGCTATGATGACTGACAAGAATGGCAAGCCGGTTACCACTACTGCTGCTCCCAAGAGCACTGATGCGACCGGTAGGCCTGCTGGTTCCACCGAGTCTCCCTCTGATGCATCCACCACTGCCGCTTCGGTGACTGACACGAATGGCGAGCCGGATTCCACTACTGCTGCTCTCAAGAGCACTGATGCGACCGGCAAGCCTGCTGATTCCACCGAGTCTCCCGCTCTTGGCTCGTCGGCTCCTTCTGTCGAGAACCGCAAGACGGACGGAGAGAAGGCCGGTGCTTCCACGCACTCTCCCGCTGATTCCACCACTGCTCCCAAGAGCACTGATGCGAACGGCAAGCTTGCTGGTTCCACCGAGTCTCCCTCTGATGCATTCACCACTGCCGCTATGATGACTGACAAGAATGGCAAGCCGGTTACCACTACTGCTGCTCCCAAGAGCACTGATGCGACGGTAGGCCTGCTGGTTCCACCGAGTCTCCCTCTGATGCATCCACCACTGCCGCTTCGGTGACTGACACGAATGGCGAACCGGTTTCCACTACTGCTGCTCCCAAGAGCACTGATGCGACCGGCAAGCCTGCTGATTCCACCGAGTCTCCCTCTGATGCATCCACCACTGCCGCTTCGGTGACTGACAAGAATGGCAAGCCGGTTTCCACCACTACTGCTCCCAAGAGCACTGATGCGACCGGCAAGCCTGCTGATTCCACTGAGTCTCCCTCATCCACCTCTGCCGCTTCGGTGACTGACAAGGAAGAGCATGTCTCTACCACGTCTTCTTTCGCAACCACTGCTGTTCCCGTGGCTGACAAGGAAAGCGATCCTACCGCAGCTCCTACTGACTCCAAGTTCACATCAGTAACCAACAAAAGTGTCGTTACTCACTCCTTCACTCCATCTCCGATGACTGATAACACCACACTGCCCTCATCTCGCACGGAGACTCCCAGCACCAACAACCAACCGACCAAGCCTAATCTCAATATCAATCCAGTTGTGAAGTCGACCACGCCGACCGCCGACACTACCACCACATTGGCTACCACTGCTTCATCTACCGCTGCGGCACCGACGACGACGACGAGCGACGACGTCGTGGTGGTGACGGACGCCTCCACTCGTGCATTTTCGATCGGTGAGCTCGACACCCGCACCACACCCGAAGGGGCTCTGCTCCGCTCACCTTCCACCGCACCTGCATTGCACACCAGCACACCAGCACCCAATATCACACTACCGACGAGCACGTCAACTTTCACTTTTTCTCCCGCACCCAGCACTGTTCCCGATGACGGACTTGACGTCCGCATCGAGGCGAGCACACCACGTTTCAATCCGCGGTTTACTCTTTCCGCAATACCCGTGACCGAATCGGTCCCTACAACTCTCGCTCGTTTCAATCCCAAATTCACAACGGTAGTGCCGACTAGTGTTCCGGATGAACGTGCGCCCGTAGAGAAGGTGCCCCAGGAGGAGCAGTCGTTCATCACAGCTGGGTTTTTCACCAGCACTTCTCCGACGGTTTCCATCGACGAGACAGACGGTTTGGGTGAGATGGGCATGGAGATTGTGTGGTCGCCGGAGAAGACACCAGAGTCCTCGACGCCGGAGACCGAGATGGGCATGGAGATTGTATGGTCGCCCACAAAGTCGCCTCCCAGTTCTTCAGCCAGCAAGAACGAAACCACTCGGGTGGAGATGGAGGTGTCGCAAAAAACCAACGAGCTGGTGATTAGTACCGGTGATAAGATGAGCAGCACTTCGACTGAAGTCCCGCCCACGGAGACTTCGCTTACTCCAGACAGTGAAGGATCAGGCCAGATGGGAATGGAGATTGTGTGGACACCCAACAAGTCCGTGTCGCTGCCCACCGACACAACAGACTCGCCCGGAGACATGGGCATGGAGATTGTGTGGGTGCCGAGCGATCATCTACCGTCGGCCACTCCCGCTGCAAATGATACTGTCACAGTCGAGACGAACAGAACGATTGCCGAAATGGAGGTCTCTCAGAAAACTAATGAGCTCGTCATCTCAATGACCGAAAGGAATGGCAGTGAACCGACAACGACAACAGAACTAATTGAAGCAGAAGATTCTGGTCAGATGGGAACGGAGATTGTGTGGGCTCCCACTCCATCAACCTTGGAGAAGACAACAACTACTGATGAGGAAATGGGCATGGAGATTGTTTGGGTTCCGACTAAGACAGATGAAGGCGTTGTTACTCCGGAACCAGCGTTTTCTGTTACACCTCGCGTCGCTTTCGTCACCGCTTTGCCTGACGACACGGATATCGAAGAATCTACATCAACTCCTGAAATCAAACGGCCAACGGAACTCACCAAACCTCTCTTGGATTTCTCTACGACCACTCTTAAGAGTACTGAGGAGACCAGCAAGCCTGCTGATTCCACCGAGTCTCCCGCTCATGGCTCGTCGACTCCTTCTGTCGAGAACCGCAAGCCGGATGGAGAGAACGCCGGTGCTTTCACGCATTCTCCTGCTGATTCCACCACTGCTCCCAAGAGCACCGATGCAACCGGCAAGCCTGCTGGTTCCACCGAGTCTCCCTCTGATAAATCCACCACTGCCGCTTCGGTGACTGACAAGAATGGCAAGCCGGTTTCCACCATTGCTGCTCCCAAGAGCACTGATGCAAACGGCAAGCCTGCTGATTCCATCGAGTCTCCCACTCATGGCTCGTCGACTCCTTCTGTCGAGAACCGCAAGCCGGACGGAGAGAACGCCGGTGCTTTCACGCATTCTCCTGCTGATTCCACCACTGCTCCCAAGAGCACCGATGCAACCGGCAAGCCTGCTGGTTCCACCGAGTCTCCCTCTGATAAATCCACCACTGCCGCTTCGGTGACTGACAAGAATGGCAAGCCGGTTTCCACCACTGCTGCTCCCAAGAGCACTGATGCGACCGGCCAGCCTGCTGATTCCACCGAGTCTCCCGCTCATGGCTCGTCGACTCCTTCTGTCGAGAACCGCAAGCCGGACGGAGAGAACGCCGGTGCTTTCACGCATTCTCCTGCTGATTCCACCACTGCTCCCAAGAGCACTGATGCGACCGGCAAGCCTGCTGATTTCACACAGTCTCCCTCTGATAAATCCACCACTGCCGCTTCGGTGACTGACAAGAATGGCAAGCCGGTTTCCACCACTGCTGCTCCCAAGAGCACTGATGCAAACGGCAAGCCTGCTGATTCCATCGAGTCTCCCACTCATGGCTCGTCGACTCCTTCTGTCGAGAACCGCAAGCCGGACGGAGATGCTTCCACTCATTCTCCTTCTGAATCCACCACTGATCCCAAGAGCACTGATGCGACCCGCAAGCCTGCTGATTCGACCGAGTTTCCCACTCATGGCTCGTCGACTCCTTCTGTCGAGAACCGCAAGCCGGACGGAGAGAAGGCCGGTGCTTCCACGCATTCTCCCGCTGATTCCACCACTGCTCCCAAGAGCACTGATGCGACCGGCAAGCCTGCTGATTCCACCGAGTCTCCCACTCATGGATCGTCGACTCTTTCTGTCGAGAACCGCAAGCCGGACGGAGAGAAGGCCGGTGCTCCCACGCATTCTCCTGCTGATTCCACCACTGCTTCCAAGAGCACTGATGCGACCGGCAAGCCTGCTGATTCCACCGAATCTCCCGCTCATGGGTCGTCGACTCCCTCTGTGGAGAACCGCAAGCCGGACGGAGAGAAGGCCGTTGCTTCCACGCATTCTCTCGTTGATTCCACCACTGCTCCCAAGAGCACTGTTGCGACCGGCAAGCCTGCTGATTCCACCGAGTCTCCCGCTCATAGGTCGTCGACTCCTTCTGTGGAGAACCGCAAGCCGGACGGAGAGAAGGCCGGTGCTGTCACGCATTCTCCCGTTGACACTGCTCCCAAGAGCACTGATGCGACCGGCAAGCCTGCTGATTCCACCGAGTCTCCCTCTGATGAATCCACCACTGCCGCTTCGGTGACTGACAAGAATGGCAAGCCGGTTTCCACCACTGCTGCTCCCAAGAGCACTGATGCGACCGGCAAGCCTGCTGATTCCACCGAGTCTCCCACTCATGGCTCGTCGACTCCTTCTGTCGACAACCGCAAGCCGGACGGAGAGAAGGCCGGTGCTTCCACGCACTCTCCCGCTGATTCCACCACTGCTCCCAAGAGCACCGATGCAACCGGCAAGCCTGCTGATTCCACCGAGTCTCCCTCTGATGAATCCAACACTGCCGCTTCGGTGACTGACAAGAATGGCAATCCGGCTTCCACCACTGCTTCTCCCAAGAGCATTGATGCGACCGGCAAGCCTGCTGATTCCACCGAGTCTCCCACTCATGGCTCGTCGACTCCTTCTGTCGAGAACCGCAAGCCGGACGGAGAGAACGCCGGTGCTTCCACGCATTCTCCCGCTGATTCCACCACTGCTCCCAAGAGCACTGATGCGACCGGCAAGCCTGCTGATTCCACCGAGTCTCCCTCTGATGAATCCACCACTGCCGCTTCGGTGACTGACAAGAATGGCAAGCCGGTTTCCACCACTGCTGCTCCCAAGAGCACTGATGCGACCGGCAAGCCTGCTGATTCCACCGAGTCTCCCTCTGATGAATCCACCACTGCCGCTTCGGTGACTGACAAGAATGGCAATCCGGCTTCCACCACTGCTTCTCCCAAGAGCATTGATGCGACCGGCAAGCCTGCTGATTCCACCGAGTCTCCCACTCATGGCTCGTCGACTCCTTCTGTCGAGAACCGCAAGCCGGACGGAGAGAACGCCGGTGCTTCCACGCATTCTCCCGTTGATTCCACCACTGCTCCCAAGAGCACTGATGCGACCGGAAAGCCTGCTGATTCTACCGAATCTCCAGTCCATTCTTCGTCAGCTACTGCTTTGACGGTTACAACATCTACAATCAAAAGTCGTATTACAAATTCAAAAATTATCAACGTTGGAGTCTCACAAACTCTCGAGTTTGAGCCTTCACTTCCTAAGGGCGAGGGTATCGGTTCAATCGAAGAGATGCCTCTTGATGAAGACGTGCAATTGATGCCCGGCGAAGGAATGGAAATGGTTATTCGACCCCGAATGCCTGATGCAGACGATGGAGTGGAGATTGCAGATGAAAGGCTGTTGAGCGGGCACATCAATCATCCTACATTCGCATCAACTTCCAATCCACTCACTACAATTGAAGTGTCTGTCGAAAAAGCTGATAGCGTTGAATTCTTCGGTTCTGCAAAGGGATCTTCTGGATCTGGTCCGAACAGAAGACCTACTGTCATGGAGACAACTGTGAAGCTCAAGTCATCCACTGCTTCTCCTTCCACCATTCCCGATGGAGAGGAAGAGGGCGACAATGTTGACATCGACGGCGTCGGACCGTCCGGCTCTTCCAAGGGATCTTCGAGAAAGCCCGATCCGAAGCTCAAAGCATCCACTGCTTCTCCTTTCAAAATTCCCGATGGAGAGGAAGAAGGCGACAATGTTGACATCGACGGCGTCGAACCGTCCGGCTCTTCCAAGGAATCTTCGAGAAAGCCCGATCCAAAGCTCAAGGCATCCACTGCTTCTCCTTTCACCACTCCCGATGGAGAGGAAGAGGGCGACAATGTTGACATCGACAACGTCGGACCATCCGGCTCTTCCAAGGGATCTTCGAGAAAGCCCGATCCGAAGCTCAAGGCATCCACTGCTTCTCCTTCCACCATTCCCGATGGAGAGGAAGAGGGCGACAATGTTGACATCGACGGCGTCGGACCGTCCGGCTCTTCCAAGGGATCTTCGAGAAAGCCCGATCCGAAGCTCAAGGCATCCACTGCTTCTCCTTTCAAAATTCCCGATGGAGAGGAAGAAGGCGACAATGTTGACATCGACGGCGTCGAACCGTCCGGCTCTTCCAAGGAATCTTCGAGAAAGCCCGATCCAAAGCTCAAGGCATCCACTGCTTCTCCTTTCACCACTCCCGATGGAGAGAAAGAGGGCGACAATGTTGACATCGACGGCGTCGGACCGCCCGGCTCTTCCAAGGGATCTTCGAGAAAGCCCGATCCGAAGCTCAAGGCATCCACTGCTTCTCCTCCCACCATTCCCGATGGAGAAGAAGAGGGCGACAATGTTGACATCGACAGCGTCGGACCATCCGGCTCTTCCAAGGGATCTTCGAGAAAGCCCGATCCGAAGCTCAAGGCATCCACTGCTTCTCTTTCTACCATTCCCGATGGAAAGGAAGAGGGCGACAATGTTGACATCGACAGCGTCGGACCATCCGGCTCTTCAAAGGGATCTTCGAGAAAGCCCGATCCGAACCTCAAGGCATCCACTGCTTCTCCTTCCACTATTCCCGATGGAGAGGAAGAGGGCGACAATGTTGACATCGACGGCGTCGAACCGTCCGGCTCTTCCAAGGAATCTTCGAGAAAGCCCGATCCAAAGCTCAAGGCATCCACTGCTTCTCCTTTCACCACTCCCGATGGAGAGGAAGAGGGCGACAATGTTGACATCGACAACGTCGGACCATCCGGCTCTTCCAAGGGATCTTCGAGAAAGCCCGATCCGAAGCTCAAGGCATCCACTGCTTCTCCTTCCACCATTCCCGATGGAGAGGAAGAGGGCGACAATGTTGACATCGACGGCGTCGGACCGTCCGGCTCTTCCAAGGGATCTTCGAGAAAGCCCGATCCGAAGCTCAAGGCATCCACTGCTTCTCCTTTCAAAATTCCCGATGGAGAGGAAGAAGGCGACAATGTTGACATCGACGGCGTCGAACCGTCCGGCTCTTCCAAGGAATCTTCGAGAAAGCCCGATCCAAAGCTCAAGGCATCCACTGCTTCTCCTTTCACCACTCCCGATGGAGAGAAAGAGGGCGACAATGTTGACATCGACGGCGTCGGACCGCCCGGCTCTTCCAAGGGATCTTCGAGAAAGCCCGATCCGAAGCTCAAGGCATCCACTGCTTCTCCTCCCACCATTCCCGATGGAGAGGAAGAGGGCGACAATGTTGACATCGACAGCGTCGGACCATCCGGCTCTTCCAAGGGATCTTCGAGAAAGCCCGATCCGAAGCTCAAGGCATCCACTGCTTCTCTTTCTACCATTCCCGATGGAAAGGAAGAGGGCGACAATGTTGACATCGACAGCGTCGGACCATCCGGCTCTTCAAAGGGATCTTCGAGAAAGCCCGATCCGAACCTCAAGGCATCCACTGCTTCTCCTTCCACTATTCCCGATGGAGAGGAAGAGGGCGACAATGTTGACATCGACGGCGTCGGACCATCCGGCTCTTCCAAGGAATCTTCGAGAAAGCCCGATCCGAAGCTCAAGGCATCCACTGCTTCTCCTTCCACTATTCCCGATGGAGAGGAAGAGGGCGACAATGTTGACATCGACGGCGTCGGACCATCCGGCTCTTCCAAGGGATCTTCGAGAAAGCCCGATCCGAAGCTCAAGGCATCCACTGCTTCTCCTTCCACCATTCCCGATGGAAAGGAAGAGGGCGACAATGTTGACATCGACAGCGTCGGACCATCCGGCTCTTCCAAGGGATCTTCAAGAAAGCCCGATCCGAAGCTCAAGGCATCCACTGCTTCTCCTTCCACAATTCCTGATGGAGAGGAAGAGGGCGACAATGTTGACATCGACGGCGTTGGACCGTCCGGCTCTTCCAAGGAATCTTCGAGAAAGCCCGATCCAAAGCTCAAGGCATCCACTGCTTCTCCTTCCACTATTCCCGATGGAGAGGAAGAGGGCGACAATGTTGACATCGACGGCGTCGGACCATCCGGCTCTTCCAAGGAATCTTCGAGAAAGCCCGATCCGAAGCTCAAGGCATCCACTGCTTCTCCTCCCACCATTCCCGATGGAGAGGAAGAGGGCGACAATGTTGACATCGACGGCGTTGGACCGTCCGGCTCTTCCAAGGGATCTTCGAAAAAGCCCGATCCAAAGCTCAAGACATCCACTGCTTCTCCTTCCACCATTCCCGATGGAGAGGAAGAGGGCGACAATGTTGACATCGACGGCGTCGGACCGTCCGGCTCTTCCAAGGGATCTTCGAGAAAGCCCGATCCGAAGCTCAAAGCATCCACTGCTTCTCCTTTCAAAATTCCCGATGGAGAGGAAGAAGGCGACAATGTTGACATCGACGGCGTCGAACCGTCCGGCTCTTCCAAGGAATCTTCGAGAAAGCCCGATCCAAAGCTCAAGGCATCCACTGCTTCTCCTTTCACCACTCCCGATGGAGAGGAAGAGGGCGACAATGTTGACATCGACAGCGTCGGACCATCCGGCTCTTCCAAGGGATCTTCGAGAAAGCCCGATCCGAAGCTCAAGGCATCCACTGCTTCTCCTCCCACCATTCCCGATGGAGAGGAAGAGGGCGACAATGTTGACATCGACAGCGTCGGACCATCCGGCTCTTCCAAGGGATCTTCGAGAAAGCCCGATCCGAAGCTCAAGGCATCCACTGCTTCTCTTTCTACCATTCCCGATGGAAAGGAAGAGGGCGACAATGTTGACATCGACAGCGTCGGACCATCCGGCTCTTCCAAGGGATCTTCGAGAAAGCCCGATCCGAAGCTCAAAGCATCCACTGCTTCTCCTTTCAAAATTCCCGATGGAGAGGAAGAAGGCGACAATGTTGACATCGACGGCGTCGAACCGTCCGGCTCTTCCAAGGAATCTTCGAGAAAGCCCGATCCAAAGCTCAAGGCATCCACTGCTTCTCCTTTCACCACTCCCGATGGAGAGGAAGAGGGCGACAATGTTGACATCGACAGCGTCGGACCATCCGGCTCTTCCAAGGGATCTTCGAGAAAGCCCGATCCGAAGCTCAAGGCATCCACTGCTTCTCCTCCCACCATTCCCGATGGAGAGGAAGAGGGCGACAATGTTGACATCGACAGCGTCGGACCATCCGGCTCTTCCAAGGGATCTTCGAGAAAGCCCGATCCGAAGCTCAAGGCATCCACTGCTTCTCTTTCTACCATTCCCGATGGAAAGGAAGAGGGCGACAATGTTGACATCGACAGCGTCGGACCATCCGGCTCTTCCAAGGGATCTTCGAGAAAGCCCGATCCGAACCTCAAGGCATCCACTGCTTCTCCTTCCACTATTCCCGATGAAGAGGAAGAGGGCGACAATGTTGACATCGACGGCGTCGGACCATCCGGCTCTTCCAAGGAATCTTCGAGAAAGCCCGATCCGAAGCTCAAGGCATCCACTGCTTCTCCTTCCACCATTCCCGATGGAAAGGAAGAGGGCGACAATGTTGACATCGACAGCGTCGGACCGTCCGGCTCTTCCAAGGGATCTTCGAAAAAGCCCGATCCAAAGCTCAAGACATCCACTGCTTCTCCTTCCACCATTCCCGATGGAGAGGAAGAGGGCGACAATGTTGACATCGACGGCGTCGGACCGCCCGGCTCTTCCAAAGGATCTTCGAGAAAGCCCGATCCGAAGCTCAAGGCATCCGTTGTTTCTCCTTCCACTATTCCCGATGGAGAGGAAGAGGGCGACAATGTTGACATCGACAGCGTCGGACCATCCGGCTCTTCCAAGGAATCTTCCAACAGAAAACCTGATCATAATGCATCATTCGTATCACCTGTTTCCTCTACGACTCCTGCTCTCGTTCCCGCAGATAGAGACGATGGAGTGCAAGTTCTCATCGGAACTGTTCATCGAAACGAACTTGATCTCTCACCGATGCGCAAGGGCGACGCGGTGACCGCTCAGATGCCATCTCAGTCTCACACACTCGAGACGACTTCTCTCCCCACTCACCCCACTCGTGTGTCTCTCCAAACTATCATGTCCTCTCGCTCACCCCCACCCCGCACTCACACCCCCCTCTCACCACTGCACTCTTCCCGCCACAGCACCTCCGCATCCGCCGCACCCGATCAGCCATCCGGCTACGACTTTGCACCCGCCCCGCCGGCTGACCGTGAACCTCTTGATTCAGCCGCCGAGCCCTCGACCGCCTCCGCGACGACGCAGCCGCCGCGCCGCCAGGGACTCACCACCGCCACTCCGCAGTGCACCGTCGACGACCGCTCGGCGTGCCACGAGCTGGCCATCTGCGAGGTGTCCACCGGAAGCTGCCGCTGCAAGGACGGATTCGACGGAGACGGCGTCCATAACTGCACGTGAGTCGTTTCACTCTACTGTTCATTTCAGTGTCACTACTCTCTTTTAGGCGTACGATCGACTGCGTTACGGACCCGACCGTGTGCCACGCGAGTGCGGTGTGCGATGCGTCGACGCGTCGCTGCCACTGCCTCACCGGCTACATTGGAGACGGCTACGCGTGCGCCCCGCACCCGCTCGACTGCGTCCTCCGCGCCGACCTCTGCGGACCCGAGGCGATGTGCACCGGCCGCCGCTGCCAGTGCCTGCCCGGATTCACCGGAGACGGAATCAAGGTGGGTGATTGCATCGGTCATCGGTTACTCATCTCTCTCGTTTCAGTGTGTGTCGCTGCACCAGCGCTCGGCCAACTGCACGGAGTGCGACGCGAACGCGCACTGCTCGAACGGCCAGTGCGAGTGCAATGTGGGCTACTTCGGCAACGGGCTGTGCTGTGTGCCCGACCCGCGCGACTGCACCCACTTCCCCGGGGTGTGCCACGCGGACGCCACGTGCGACCGCGCCGCCCGCCAGTGCCGATGCAACAACGGTCAGTTAGCAGCTATGGACCTTGCCATCTACTTTATCCATTTCAGGATTCCTGGGCGACGGCATCTCGTGCTTCCCGCAGCGCTCGTGCCGCACCGACTCGTCTGTGTGCCACCATGACGCGGTGTGCCTGCCTACTGGCGCCTGCCTGTGCAAGCACGGCTTCGAGGGCAACGGAGTCGACTGCCGCGCCACCCTGCCGCACCTCGCGTTCCGCGCCGGCAAGCAGGACGCGGCGCCGTCTCCCTGCGGCACCGCCTGCAACGACGAGACCGAGCTGTGCATCGACGCGGCGTGCCAGTGCAAGCACGGCTTCGAGCGGGTCGACGGCAAGTGCGCGGATGTGGACGAGTGCGCGACGGGCGCGGCCAAGTGCCACCAGCTGTCGACGTGCCAGAACCTGCGCGGCGGCTACCAGTGCCAGTGCCCGCCCGGATACATCGGCGACGGACGCGGCTGCATCCAGCAGCAGCTGGTGGGAGAGCTGGGAGTGTTCTGCGAGCCGGACGGAATGACGCTTGTGCTGTCCAACCGCACGGCTATGTTCGAGGGCCGCATCTTCGTCAAGGGACAGGCGGAGAACCCGCACTGCGCCCGCCAGTTCACCTCGCTCAACCAGCACGAGACGCCTTACACATTCAAGGTACACACATTTATAGATTACAGATATCTAATAGTTTACTGATAAAAAACAGATTACCAATTCTATTTTCAGGTAGAGTACGAGCACTGCAACGTGCGTCTCGAGGACGAGAACACGTTCGCGACGACTGTGATCGTGCAGAAGCACCCCATGTTCATCACCACACAGGCGGACGCGTACGAGTTGCGCTGCACCTACCCCACCGGCGTCAAGGAGGTACGTCTCTCTCTCTCTCTCTCTCTCCCTCTCATCTCCCCTCATCCTCTCTCATCGCAGGTCGTGTCTCACGTGAACGTCTCGGAGCTGGCTCCGCAGTCGACGCTCCGCGAGCAGGCGGCCGGTCCGCTGTGCCGTCTCTCGGTCACCAACGAGCAGCAGCAGAGCGTGAACAGCGCGGTGGTGGGAGAGCAGCTGCGTCTCCGCCTCTCCGTCGCTCCCAATGAGACGTATGCAATCGTGCCGCGCAACTGCTTCGCCATCAACATCGAGACGGGCGAGCGGTACTCGCTGACGGACAGGGCCGGATGCGCCATAGACGATCTGCTGTTCCCCGAGTGGACGCAGCTCAGCCCCAGCGCCACTGAGGTATGTTTCGTGTCCAAGTCCTCTCGTCTAATCTCGTGTCTTGGTTTCAGGCCGTGTTCCGCACGTTCAAGTGGCCGGACAGCACGATGATCCGCTTCCAGTGCGACTGCTCCGCCTGTGTCGGACCCTGCCCCGCGGTGAGTTGCATCTTTCCTATCACTCACGGTTATCAGAAATCAGAACAAAAACTCATGGTTGCGTTGCAGGTTGATTGCGGAAAGCGTCGCGAGGCGGTGCAGCGTCGGTTCCGCTTCCGCCGCGTGCGTCACAGCAATGGAACGCAGGCGGTGTCGGAGAGTGGGGAGAGGATGGAGCTGGACGGAGAGGAGGCGGCCCTGCTCGAGCAGATAGTCGACCCCGGACGCCTCGCCCTCTCGCCCCTCGTGGAAGTCGACGACAGCGAGGAGAGACGCGCCGAGGAGAGCCTCGACCAGTTCAGGAGAGGTGAGTGGATATAGTTTGCATACGATAGAACTTGAAATCAACGAAATGCGTTTGCAGAGACGCCCGAGTCTGCGGCAGTGAAGAACGAGTCGGAGGGTGTGTGCCTGTCCAACT
>CAWZYM010000021.1:110000-120000 GCA_963966185.1 Rhabditoides inermis | reverse complement strand
AAAATGAGAGGTGCGGTCGAAAGCCGGATATGGACAGGTAATGAGTCCCTCCACCATCCACGCTCCACGCACCTGCCACTTCTCACGCCATCATTAGTGCAACCAGCCAGACAGACTATAAATTACAATGAACGCGGAAGGTGTGAGTAGAGAAGTGATATGAACTATTACGAGAGCGTTTTGTACTTTTCAATTTACGTCATAGACAACATATTTGCGCGGGATATATTTAACTCTATCAAAACTTCAATAAATCGCTTTACTCTCTCACAATCAGAAACGTAGATGAAAACATACATGTTATAATAACAAAATCGCAAACAATATCACAGCTACTGGGAAACGGTGCTCGATATAGTGATATAGAATACCTGTACAATTGCCTAGCATAGATATGAAGGGGGATGGCCCGGACAGAGAAAATAGTACAGTACTACAATGTATCACACTGGCCACAATAAATAACAGAAAATAGAGCACTCAGTGTAACAGCATAGAGGAGACTAGCACGCTTTACCTAGACAGGTAGACCGGAGAAGGGATACCTAAGTATTAGGCTGGAAAGAAAAGAGGGAAATCTAGGGAAATAGACAGGGATGATGGATTACGGAGATACGAATCGGAAAAGAAGACACTATCCAAGGGAACCAGGAAGGGTCTGCCCCTACACCATGAGATCCTCCGTATCGGATCCAATCCCGTCCACCAATAGACTGCGCTTCGAAGGTTTCTTGCTAGCGAAGATACTCTGCGTCGAACCCACTATCGACGACACCTGCAAGGTGGAGGGGTTGGGTTGGGAAGAGAGGGGGGGGGGAGAAAGAGATGTCATACCTTGGAGGAGAGCATCGATAGCTTGGATCCGGCGCGGAACATTCCAGAATCGTCCAATCCGCGGTGCACAACCACCTAGAAAAGTACATAGACACACGGATAAATACGAAAAACTACAACAAACACCAACCGCTAATCAAGTTGAAAATGAGATGAAAACTCTACTGATTGATCTACAAAACCACTCACCCACCACTAGCATATCGCTCCATATTTGCACATTGTTTTGATCCAAAATGGAACATTGTAAAACAGTTGGCAGAAGTAACGGAAAGACAACTGTAGACAAAAAGAGAACAGGATTCAAATTGTTTGGTCAACACTGGAATATTATTAGTGATAGTCTATTACTATACCTTGTACTGTCCGCTCTTGAGCAACTGCTCGTGTTTCTTGAACTCGTTGCAGTACAGAGAACCATACGTCGGTTTCCTGAACAAGGAATCTTCTCTCTCCCCCCCCCCCCCTCTCTCTCTCGCTCTCTCTCGCTCTCTCTCTCATGATAACTGAACAAAAATACCTGAACGTCTTGAGCATGAGTGACGATGTGACAACGGAGACAGAGGACAGAGCCATGGCAGCAGCCGCCATCCACGGTTGGAGAGAAATGCCGAACGGACGAAGCAGACCTGAACAGTCTCTCTCTCTCTCTCTCTCTCTCTCTCTCTCTCTCTCTCTCTCTCTCTTCTTTTTCTCTTTCTCTTTCTCATTCTTCCCCCTTCTCTTCCTCCACTCACCCGCCGCAATGGGGATACCGATCGCATTGTAGAGAATGGCAAACATAAAGTTGAGCCAGATTCTCCTGGTCGTCTTCTTAGACAGCTTGATCGCCGCCACCACATCGATCAGGTCATTCTGAAACAGCATTGAGACTCCGCCCCACTTGCCCCGCCCACTCACCCTGACGAGCACGATGCCGGCGCTCTCGATGGCGACGTCACTTCCGGCAGCGATCGCCACGCCCACATCTGCACTGGCGAGGGCCGGCGAGTCGTTCACTCCATCGCCCACCATAGCCACCTTCGCACCGAGACGCTGAACGATGCACCGTCTCTCCCTTCCCTCTCTCTCTCTCTCTCTCTCTCTCTCTCTCTCTCTCTCTCTCTCTCTCTCCCTCCCTCCTCCTCCCTATCACCCACCTGCAGCTGCTGTATCTTGGTCTGTTTCTGGTTGGGCAGCACCTCTGCGAACACCTCGTCTATGCCGACCAGCTTGGCGGTAGCGTGTGCGGTGGCGGCGTTGTCTCCTGTGAGGAGGACGACCCGCATGCCCATCTGTCGGAGGGACCACACCGCCAGCGGGGCCTCGCGCTTCACAGAGTCCGCGATCGACACCACGCACACCACCTCGCCTGCAGAGAAATCGGTTTGGAACAGAGTTCCAAAACAGTATAGAGAAAAGAAGACAGAAGAGACGGAAACGCACCGGCGATAGCGCAGAGGACGGATATGCAGCCCTTGTTCTGGTGGGCTGCGAGGGCGTCGGCAGTGCGACCGTCGACGGGGATGGAGTGGCGGAGCATCATACGCTCACTACCAACCACCACGTCCCACTCATCGCCCGAGGGCAGCGGAGCTGAAAGAATCTCTCTCTCTCTCTCTCTCTCTCTCTCTCTCCATCTCCCCTCTCTCTACTCACTCTCCCCCTTGGCCGTCTGCGTGTAGACCACCTCCGTTCCGGGCAGAGTGAAGTCGGCACCCTCGTCGAGGCTCTTCAGCGACACCGGCGCGCACTGCGACATCAGCTGAAACATGTACATAATACCATCGTCTCCCTCTCCATTATAGTATTGTCAAACTAGACTACACTGCACCCCCTCCTTTCCCCACCTTGTTCACTCCGCTGACTCTGCAGCTCACTCCGTGTCCGGCCGACACGTGGAAGCGGGACACGGCCGCCCACCCGACATGTTCCTCCATCTCCAGCAGCTGACGGGCGAACGCCGTGATGGCGGCTCCGATGGGGTGCTCCGAGTTGGCTTCTGTCGAGCCGAGTACCAGTGCGAGCTTGGCCATGGGCAGCGCGTGCTGCGAGCGCAGCGACTGGATCGCCACCACGCGCGGACGACCCTCCGTGATAGTGCCCGTCTTGTCGAACACAATCGTGCGCACCTGCAAAGGTCGAGTCTCTCTCCCCTTTCCCCTCCCTCCCTCTCCCTGCCTACTGCCCACCTTGTGCACCATCTCGAGTGGCTCTCCTCCCTTGATGAGTATGCCGTTTGTCGCTCCCACCCCAGTGCCGACCATCACTGCCGTCGGAGTCGCCAGGCCTAAACAACAAACACAATTTACGGTCAATCGCCATTCTCTCGATACAGATTCAGTGAATGAAGGGAAACCCAGTGATTGTATGAGATCCTAGACACCACTCACCCAGGGAGCAGGGACACGCGATAGCCAGCACAGTGATGGATGCTTCGAAGGCCACCTTGAGGACTGCCTCCAGGCGAGCCGTCGAGTCCTGACAACACATCATCATCTCTCTCTCTCTCTCTCTCTCTCTCTCTCTCTCTCTCTCTCACCAGATCCGTGTACTGGTCTCCAAAGTATCCGATGAGTGTCCATCCGATGAGTGTGAGGATGGCGAGTCCAATCACGAAGGGCACGAAGTATCCGGCAATGCGATCGGCAGTCTGCTGGATCGGCGCCTCAACAAACACAGTCAATCCGTTCTTTTTACGCACACAACACTATTTCACGGGACCAAGGACTATTCAAGGCGTACCCCCCCCCCCAGTGGCGCTCCTCTCCTACCTCCTAAGTCAGTTAAGTATCTAAGTAACCAAGTCAGTGGTCGTACCTTGCTGGTCTGCGCCTCCTCTACGAGTCTGACAATCTGCGCCAGTGTCGAGTCCTTGCCGACGTGGGTGGCCTGCACGATCAGAGTGCCTTTCTGGTTCACGGAACCGCCAATCACCGTCGAGCCTAGAGTAATTGATTGAATCAATGTCAACTATCCTCCTGATTACTATCTACTGCAGTAATAGCTGATTGAACGTTTGAATATAGAATGATAGATTGCCCACCTGGCTTCTTCACCACCGGCATGCTCTCTCCAGTGATGAAGCTCTCATCGGCACTACTCTTCCCGTCAATCACCAACCCATCCACAGCTATCTTCGCGCCCGGAACCACCTTGATCAGGTCGCCGCGTTGAACCTGCAAGAGAGGGAGGGTGGAGAGAGAGAGAGAGAGAGAGAGAGAGAGAGAGAGAGGGTGGGGAGAGAAGAGGAAAGAGATTCCTACCAGCTCGATGTTGATGCCCCTCTCGCTGGTGACGCGTCCCTCGGCGTCCCTCGTCACGAGACATGCCTCCTTTGCCTGCAGGGACATGAGACGCGACAGAGCCTCCGACGTCTTGCCCTACACACAAAAACGTCACGAAAAGAAACATGATATGAAACAGATGAACCAATCACACCGACCTTTGCCTTGTGCTCGAGCATCCTGCCGAGTGAGATGAAGACGATGAGCATGGGAGGTACGTCGAAGAACGTCATCGGAGACGACTTCCAGCTGGAAACGAGGACGGGTTGGAAACGAGAGAAACCCTTATATCTCGTGCAGGATCATGTCCACGTGATAGTACTGTTCGTTGTCGACACAGAATTGCCATGCACTCTCGCTCAACGGCATTTCATTGTGTCAGTCCGCGCGTAGCAGGGCAACATCGACCACTCCCGAACAACACTCATTCACATCTAACAAGAACTGTAAGGACCGCGTGTGCGAATTCGAAATCAGTGCAGGGGAAAAATCAAACACAGCGTGGGCGCCACTCACCCCAGCACAATGGCTATGAGGAGGACGAGGATGGAGTAGAGGTAGGCAATCGACGTGGCCAGCACGATCAGCACGTCCATGTTCATCGAGCCGTGCTTCACCGCGCGCCACGCAGCCACGTAGAAGTAGCGGCCGCCCAGGATCTGAGAGCGACTCTCTCTCCATCTCTCTCTCTCTCCTCTCCTCTCTCCCCCTACCTGTACAGGTGTGGCAAGCAGGAGCAGCAGCAGGTTGTCGAGCGACAGGGCGGGAGTGAAGACGGGCGTCTGTGCCTCTGGGTGCATGTGTGTGTGGAGGATCCAGTGGAACACCACCATGATACCCATCACCGGCACCCCGAACATCAGCGAGATGAAGAACGCGCGACGCCATCTGCAAAGTGCATATCGAACAATCACAAGAGTTGTCAATCGATACAATCTACATACGGTCCACTCAACAACAACATGCCACCCTATACTACTGACTGGACATTATCCAAATCGATTGATTATCGATTGATCCCGTCGCACTCACTTGGCCACCTCGTGCGAGTGGTCGAGTCTGTCGTGGTGCTCGCTCTTGCTGGCCAGCTCGGCAGTGTAGCCAAGTCCCTCGATCACTCCGATGATATCCCGAGGGCCGACGAGCGACGGACTGAACTCCACCACTGCCACCGAGGAGACGATCGAGAGCTGGACGGAGGGGGTGAGAGAGAGAGAGAGGAGAGAGAGAGAGAGAGAGAGAGAGAAAGAAAGAGAGAGAGAGAGAGAGAGAGAGAGAGAGAGAGAGAGAGAGAGAGAGAGAGGAGACATACCTGGCACGACTCGACTCCGCGCATCGCGATCACGTGTGACTCGACGCGCCGCACGCATTGCTCCGACGACAGCCCGCCCACCTAGAGAGGGACAATCATACATCTAACTTCTAGCCTCTAGTCGGAATAGCGGTGTGCTAGCATAGATACACTGCCGTCAGACCGTCAGACTGTAAACTCTCGCAATTGCATACGCGAGGTTGCATAATAGTAGTAGATGTTCAATGGATATGGCGACGTAAGTGTTTCAAAAGATAACGACACTCACGACTAGCCGGATCTTGTTGTAGCTGCCATGTGCGTCGTCCATCAGTGACGCCTTGTAGCCCAGATCGCTGATCTGGAAACGTGACGTCATTCCCCCGTCTCTCTCTCTCTCTCTCTCTCTCTCTCTCGCTCTCTCTCCAACCTCTTCCTCTATCTTCTGTGCATCAATGAGAGTAGGATCGAAGGTGGCCTCAGCCTTGGAAGCGATCAGAGCAACGACAATCGAATGCACGCCTAAAGACAAGTAATATAGACCTTAGATCAATCGATAAATCAATACTCACCTTCTAGCTTGGCAATGTTTCTCTCAATGTACTGCACACACGACGCGCACGTCATTCCCTCCACTGCGAGGGTGCACTTCTCCACGTCAACTGCCTGGAAACGAGGGGTACAGCAATAACAACAACAAACAACAACAACAACAACAACAACAATAACAACAATAACAACAACAACGACGCCGCGAACCTTGCTCTGGTACTTGGCGCCGTTGAGTTGCAGTTGCACCTTCTCCTTCTCCTTGGCGGGGCTCTTGGACTTGCGAGACGACACTTCGGAAGAGACCTTCTCGGAGAAGTCTGAACAATGCGATTTTCAAATCAAAAACCATCACAGTGATAGTTTGATTAATTGATTGACACAACCCTACTCACCTGTGCACGCGGCGAGCTTGGCCTCGAATCCCATGTCGTCGATCGCTTCCGCCACTGCATCGCCAGTCCACAACGAACTGTCGAACACGGCACGACCTGCACAATCAATCAATACACTCAATACGTCCAAACACTACACCCACCCTGCTTCTGCTGCAGATCCACTACGATCGAGTGGATTCCGGCGCGTGCGCCGATTGTGTCCTAAAATACTATTATTGAAAAGGAACTTTCAAGCGATTATGAGAGTCAACAACGAGTAGAAGAAGTGTGACAAGACAGCGGATCAAACAAGAAACATCGAGAAGCGGATCAAACAAGAAACAACTAAAAGAAGACAGTACCTGAATATTCTTCACGCACGACATGCATGTCATGCCCTCGATCGAAATCGTGGCTACCTGGAAAAAGATTGCGTTTCTCAGTTAATAATAGAATAGTACCTTCTTGGCGGGCGGCGCTTCGGATCCGGCGCGAGAGCGGGCAAGGGCGCCGAATTCGTCTGCAATCAATCAATGTAGAAACACAACGTAGAAGTTCAATATTTTTTTAACAACTACCATCGGAGGAATCCGAATGAGCATGAGTAGTATAAGTTGACCAAAAATAGCCACGCCAAGCAGAAGATTTCAAGGTGAGATTCGATGAGTCTGACAGTGCTACTGAAAACATCCGCCCACTCACCATCGATCGTCTGCTCGACTCGCTTGAGCTTCGCCTCGAATCCCATGTCATCGATGGCCTCAGCCACTGACTCGCCCGTCCACGCAGACGGGGAGAACACGACGCGGCCTGCAAGACGGTGATGGACAGGAGGCAGACATATCACAATCATCAACCCTTCAGGTACATGATTCGAATAGATAAGCCACAAACATAGCAACAACATACCTTCGCAGTCGTGCAGACTTACGGCGACTGATCGAATGCCGGCGCGAGTGGAGAGCGTGTCCTGCAAAGAAGCTTAATGGTTGTGATGACATGCGCAGCTATTACTAGATAGGACTCCTCCCTGCAAGTGACACAACAGTCAAATACAGGCTATCGATGAACACTGCTTCCCACCTGGATGTTGTTGACGCAGGCGTGGCATGTCATGCCCTGGATGTCGACCACTGCAGTCTGCTCCTGCTCCGTCTTCGCACGCGCCGCCGGCAGCGGAGAGTCGTCTATGAGATTCACCCGCTCCTCCGGCGGATCCATTGTACTAAAAATAGTAATAAACGCAAATACAAAACGATCAGGAGCACAGTTTCAAAAATAACGCACGTAGGAATGAACACAGTTACGAAACAGCGCCCACGCAACGGATATAGCGATGATATTGAATAACGCGAACCAGCAGCACAGCCCGAGGGAGATGACGTCATTCGGAAGGGCGACGCGAGTGGCAAATGAGAGGAGCGGAGAGGGGAGAGAGAAAGGGCAACGACAGACTATGCAAGAGTCGGCGTTTGAAAGCAAAAAGCAACAACAATGCGTATTCAATCAGAATAACATGAAATAAGAAAAAACTATTCGAAAACGTAAGTAACAAAACAGCTGAGATGAGAAGGAACAGAATAGTAATACCAACTTCAAAATCGGGAGTATCACTGCTGCACAACATAACACTATGGTACTTTATTTTGCAAAATTACAGATAAACATAGCTTTTTCATGTGTATGTTATGGTCGTATGTACCCGGAAGATCTTAGAAGAAAACGAAAGACACGTTGAGAGTGAAAGCGTTGTCAGATGGCACGCGCATCTTCATCAAAGAACGAGACGACCAGATGGACGGAAACGGGTTTCCCGACCGACCAAGGTGACAATACACTACAGGTTCATACAACCAAGCATACTCGTAACTCGCAAACCCGAAACAACTGGACAGAACATGACAGTTTCGATTCCTCGATCAGTATATCGATCAATATGTTGTATAAGCGGTAGGTGTGAACAAATTCCATGTTTCATATCGCGCGTGCGAATCGGACTATTGCAGAGAGAATTCAGTTTATTGTCCATAAGAGATTAACAGACTGCATGATTCCATCACCACTTCCCACTAACAGATAAGATTGCACGGAATATACAGACAGAAATACCAACAATGCACGGAGAGATTATGCGAATATCGCACAGATTGGGGGCAGAGTAAGATGCAGAAAAATCGAACAACTGTAACGGGTCGTATCACAGGGACGGTATAGCACACATGAAAGATCTGAAGAGATCATAGAACGCCTAGGTGAGGGGGTAATATTCTATCAGTTGTTGAGCGCGGAGATAATGCGAGTTCTGGCTTTCTTGGATACGTGCGTCGCCACTCCCAGCAGACTCATCATCTGCTTGGAAGAATACTCCTGAAAACATTTTATAGGCAAGATATTTTCAATACCACTGTTTCGCAATTTCACGAACCAATTATACAAAATCAAGAATGATCTGCTCTTCAAACAAAAAGCGTGGTTGAGTGGCGCAAAGCGCAATGAATCAGCCTACCGGATAATGCGAATTTGGGGTTTCTTAAAAAAAACAGTCCCAGGAGACTAATCATCTCTTAGAAGAGTACTCCCGTAAAGGTTTCATAATCAATATGTCTCGTTCTGCCATTGCGCCGCAACCGATTACACAACGCAGTACGCTATGCCAACAAAGCGTGGCCGTGTGGCGCAATGGATAACGCGTCTGCCTACGGAGCAGAAGATTGCAGGTTCGATCCCTGCCATGGTCGTATCTTTTGCAAAATTAAAAATTCTAAAACCCGACCGGATGTTGACTGATCCACTGTTCCAATCCGTTTTCGGGAAGATAGTATGCCTTAATGTATCCGTCAACGAATGAAGAGTGCGGGACCGGCTTCATTCCGCTCATTCTGTAACGACTATGTTGCCTAGCTAGCCACAACAGGAGTTTGAGATTTGAGTGAACCTCGCACCTCTCGATCTTGCCTAGCAGATGCTGGAAGTCGAGTTGCATGAGTGCGCGGCCCTCGCTCGAACACCGGCCCGAATCGCAGTAGCTGAAACAGGGGCTATGCAGGTGATGCAGTCAGTCACTTCAAACTGTTTTACGGCGGGTACGATACATGTGTGACTGACCCCTGGACGAGCGCCCTGAATGCTGCGTGTATGGCGTGAGTCCAGAGCTGGCGTCGCAGTGCCTCCCCCACCGCCACAGCCCCGCCCACCTGCGCCAGACGCACCGAGAACATGTCCAGGTCCTGAACACCTCGTCCCTGATAGATTCTCTAACAATATGCGAATCCTCCTCACCTGAACGAGGAAGTCGACGTAGCTGCTGTGGTGGTCCTTCAGTTCATTGATGTCCCACTTGGTCGCTGCCACCTTCTGGATGAGGACGGAGGTGTTTAGCGCCCGGCTAGCGAGTGTCTCGCGGATCAGCTCCGACGCTAGCGACACAGAGGGCACAACCTGCAGGGACACGCCTCCCCCCCTCTCTTAACTCTCTCACTCACATCTGCATACATGACGCTGAGTGTGTCGGCTACTCTCTGGCTGTCTGTCTGCTCGGGCACCAGCGATTCGATCACCGGCCGCATCAGATCCAGCTGACGACCCACGAACTCACTGCAACCACAGCGATTGAAGGAGATTTTTTTTTCGCTTAGCACGACTCCGTGGGCCGTGATACTGCTAGATTCACGGCCCGGATAGTT
>CAWZYM010000021.1:0-107500 GCA_963966185.1 Rhabditoides inermis | reverse complement strand
TGGATCGATATCTCCTCTGATTGACATACCTCTATGAGCTCCCTCAGGCGGAACTCTGTCTCGTGGAGTGTCTTGATGGTGTGCAGGGTGGTCTTCAGCCGGAGCAGCTGCTGCTTCCGCTTCTCGTTCGCCAGGATTCGAAGCGCGTTCGTCGACTGGTTGCGCGCGTCAGAGAGGGCGCTGAATGTTGTAGTCATAGTGACGTGAAAGACAAGTTTTCATTCACCACAAGAACAGTGTTAGATGGGCAAGGAACAATCCACTCACGCTCGTATCACTCTGACAGCCTTGATGAGTTCGCCGAGTTCGGAGCTGATCTCAGCCATGTCGTCCAGTTGGGACGAGTACGAAGGGGACTGATAAGAATGACTGCTGAATAGAAGAACTTGCACGACATACCTTCTCCAAGATGAGAGCGGAGATCTTCTTGCTGACGACCTGCAGTTGTGACTTGAGCCGCAACCGCTCGCTGTCAATGTCCTCGAAACACAGCTCAGTGGTCACCATCTTCTGCAACATGCGCCTGTCAACCACCCGCATAGTGGCACTCGCCTTCAGTTCGTAATCGATGTCATCGAACTCGTCTTTTACGAAGTAGACGGCGTCGATGCTGGAGATGACGTCGCTGTCCGACGAGCCGGTCTCGAGCGGGCGACGGGAGGGGGTTTGCTGTAGGAGAGTCTCACCTCGTCTCGCCTCGCCTCACTCACCTTCACCAGTACGTCGGGAGTGATTCGCTCAGCGGCCGCGCTTGGATCATACGGCGACAACACAAAATCGCTCATGTCGTCCATCTGATTGCATACATTAGAACGCATTCCGGTAACAATTTCCCTCTTCACCACACTCCCTCGCTTCGCTTCGCTCGCAAGCGACTCACCATCGTGTCGTCTGGAGTGTTGAACGACTGACCGAGTGTCGTCAGTTTTGACGATATGGACGTTTTGAACTTGTCCATCTGAATGAGCTAATGATCACAATACCGAATAACATGAAATAAACAATACTACAATAAAGTAATGAGTAAATTTCAAAAATAGAAACAGCTGATTTCAGGAATTCCAATATAATTCTGATTACGGACGTTCTTCTACTTGCACTATTTACAGCAATATTTGTCGTAACTTTCGTACCGTTTTATTTGCTGACCTATCTTATCCTTCGCTTCGCTTGATTGCTTGTTTTGTCGTTTTTAGACTATAGATTGTATTGTTTATGTACTGTATAAGTAGTTTATTGTTCAGGGTATGATTCTCCTGGAGCAGCACAACCGCATCCTCGCGGAATTGCTCGAACTCAAGTTCACCAACGCGAAGGAAGGGTGAGTCACATTTACAGCTGTTGTTTAGTTATGTGTAAACTATATTTTTTGTAGTGGTAAGCCGGATGCGGTTAACGTGGAGTTTGCCGATTTTGATGGCGTCATGTACCGTGTTTCCAACCCCGATGGCGATCGTTCGGTGATTCGGGTGAGTCAGCTTCAGCTATAATCCACTCGTCAAACATATCAATCAATCGATATATAACATGTTAAGATTTTACAATGTTGTTACCGTGTGTTGCTATCAAAACAATGATCAATTTGTAGGTGAGCATCTCGCTCAAGTTTTTCAAGGACCTCCAGGAACACGGAGCCGAGGCTGTGAGTGTGTTGTTGTTATTATTTTTGTTGTTTGGTTTGTTTATCTCTTTCGTTTTCTCGAATTTCATATACGGTAATGACTTTTCAGCTTCTGCGGCGCGAGTATGGCGACCGCCTGACGACGCCCGAGAACGGCTACGACGTCTCCATTCTCTACCCCCTTGCTAGCCTTCCCGATGACCACTCGCAGCTGGTCACCAAGGCGTCTGCGCTGAAGAGGAACTGCTTCGCCAGCATCTTCGAGAAGTACTTCGAGTTCCAGGAGGCGGGCGATGCCGGACAGCGCAGGGGAGTCGTCCACTACAGAGAGGACGAGACCATGTAAGTTGCGTTTCTCGCTTTTTGCTAAAAGTTCTTTCTTGCACTTTCTACTCGCTTTCCCCTCACCTTTGCATTTATTCGCTCTGGTTGCCTTTCTTTGACTTCACATCGTTTTTGTCCTGTCTCAATCTTACTTATAAGTTACCTCTTTTGCAGGTACATCGAGGCGAAGGCAGACCGCGTGACCGTCATCTTCTCCACCATATTCAAGGACCCCGATGATGTGGTGATCGGCAAGACCTTCCTCCAGGTGCGTTTCCTTTTAGTAATATTTCACCCACCCCTCTCTTGCAGGAGTTCAAGGAGGGCAAGAAGGCGTCGCAGACGGCGCCGCACGTCATCTACACTATGGGAGAGCCGCCTCTCGAGCTGCGCGATCAGAAGGACGCCAGGGTCGGCGACAATGTCGGATACATTACTTTCGGTGAGTGATGAGAGAGGGAGAGAAGAGAGAGGGAGAGAAGAGAGAGCGAGAGAGAGAGAGAGAGAGAGAGAGAGAGAGAGAGAGATCGCGACTGGAGAAGTGGTACGGTACTCTCTCTTCAGTGCTCTTCCCCCGACACACTAACAAGAAGAACCGCGATACGACAATTGACCTGATGCACACGTTCCGCGACTACCTCCACTACCACATCAAGTGCAGCAAGGTGAGAGCGGAAGAGAGAGAGAGAGAGAGAGAGAGAGAGAGAGAGAGAAGAGACGAGACGAGATATTCTGATTTCAGGCGTACATGCATTCTCGCATGCGTGCCAAAACGAGCGACTTCCTGAAGGTGTTGAACCGCGCGCGGCCCGAGATCAAGCAGGAGCTCAAGCAGAAGAAGACCATCACCGGCCGCACCTTCCAGCAGAACTGAGTGTCGTCCCGGTGCTGCAGAGAGGAGAGCTTTACCCGCACCCCCGCATTCACTTCCTACTCCCAGTCAGCGCCCATCGACCTCTTGTGTACCATCCATCCCACAACAATCTCACACTATTTCCTGTAAACACTCCGCGCCGTATGCATGCATGTTTATAGTGTTTTTGTATTTATGTAATAAATATTTATTTCTGAAAAGAAAGTATTATTGCAAAAGCCGGCCGGAATAGGCACTCACCCAAGCATATCCATCATTACCCGCAAATTAAAGAAGAACTCCGGGGAATCTAGGAATGCGTGTCAATCAGACAAAACCATGCCTAATCTATTCAACACTAACTTTCTTCGCTCACGAAACTAACAAAAATTAGCATATTCGAATTATTTTGCACACTTCCTATTGACAAGATGTTATTCACTCGCATTCGCGTTATGGCTGACCCCGCGGTCAAAAAGACTGTACCCGTATGCGCTCTCTGCAAACGCGCACTCTCTCGCCGTCTCTGTCAACCCGGTGCGAATCGAGAGCAGGCAAACTGTGTGATCAGAGCTAACTATATCTAAATGTGACTGAATAGAGCACGACTAATTGTGAATAGCGCAGGTTCCCCGGAGTTCTTCTTTAAAGAGCAAATTTTTGGGATAACCAGTTATAAAACATTTTATTACTCATGCAAATCAAGTAATCAAGACGTAATACACGTTCCGAATATACTGCAAGAAACTCATGCAAAACATAACAAATGGTGTAAGTCACGCTATAAAGAGAAATGTACAAGTGCTTGAGCGCTGGGGATGAGACCACGAAAATCGAAGAAAAAACGAAAACGAGTGTCCATTGTATGGAGTAAATGTGTTCACTTGGAGAGAAGGACCCGGCTGAGAGTGATGGCTCCGATGCCGACGACTCCGGCGGCCGCGATGCCGAGCAGCGACCAGCGACGGCTCTCGCGCCGACGACGCGTCTCCGTCTCCTCCTCCCGCTCGCGCCGCACACCCATGCGACTGCGGATGTCCACAGCCATCTTCATGAACTTCTCCTGAAACATACCAACAATATTATTATCAATCAATATTCAACAATTTGAAAACCAGTTTCCGATTTACCATACCATGACCACTCGCTACCCCCACGCAAAGTCAAAAATTGCCGCGCTAATCTAACTCTCCATCCACAGTCTTTCGCGTCGCCGACAATCACAATACCGCCACGAGGGATTCCTTGATTGACACAATAGCGCGTCATCGACTAGATTACTGCTATCCATTCACTCATCATGCCATCAGGTCACGGGTCACGCGGATTACAATACTGCATCAATAAGAGAGGTGTTGGCAACGTACCCAGGAGCGCTCGTCGTCCTTCCACGTGAGTCGTATGCGCTGGTCGATGAAGCGTGCCGTGTACTGAGCGATCTGCTGCAGCTGCCTCCGCCATCCGCGCGCCGCCAGCTCCGACGCCACCACGCCGCCAAACGCAAAAAGACCAACCTCAAACATACACAATATTATACAAAAAACACATAAGAATAACCCACCAGTCGTCCATAGCTCATGCTCTTCGGTAGCTCGTCTTGCGATCGACCAAACTCCTCCATGATCTGCAATATTTGTTATCACTCGAATTACAATTTAGAACTCACCTCGGTGTAGCGGTTGAAAGAGACCTCTTCGTCCTCCATCAGTTCCAATGCAAATTGTCGCAGCTCTGCAGCGTGACGACGCTCAAAGATCGTAGCCACTTCTCTGAAATGGAACGATGAAAGACCGAAATACAAAACAATAAACAAGCAACCTACCTCATGGCAATGTGTTCGGGCTGTACTCCAAAGGGCAGTTCGGGTCGCTCGTGCCATTCGCTGCCCGACTGCTCTATCCGCCACGAGAAGTAGTCGGTGACGAAGGCGTTGATGTCGAGTCGTGGGTGTTCGTAGTCGCAGCCCGGCTCGCACACCTCCACGCCCTCGTCCAGCTCGTCCATCGTGATCGACTCCGACGACGACATCGCCATGCGATCGGCAGATGACGACGCCTAAAATTTTATTCGTCATTCTCTCTTTAAAATATACATTGTGCATATCGAACGCGCAAATAACGACAAATCGCGAGTGGAGCACATAATGAACCAAATCATACAAAAACCGGGTGTTATTATGGGGCTCTGATCTGCTATCTACTCTATGTGGGTGGATCGTTTGCGGGAGTCTTGGGTGCATCTAGTGCTTCTTGGCGACGGCGTCCTTCTTGTTGTTGCACGCGTTGGCGACGACAATGAGGGAGATGATGGTGGAGACGGCCAGCACAAGGTAGCCGCTCTTGTACACGCTCTTGATGTCGGTGCCCTTGGCCAGATCGAAGCCGATGAAGCGGACGCCGTTCAAGGTGTGGAACACGATCGGGAACGCGATGATGAACTTGAAGACGGCGGTGACGGCGCACGGCAGGTTCCATCCGCGGATCGTCTCCACGAAGGTGGTGAAGTCGAGGGGGAGGACGGCGAATCCGATGCCTCCGAAGAGAAGCGTGCCAGCCATGACGCAGCCCGAGATACGGTGCGCGCCCGACACCATCCAGGTGAGCTGGGGCTGGTAGATGGCCAGGGTGGGCGACATGGGGCGCTTGAGCGAGCGCTGCTTGAGCAGGTACTCCCAGCCGAACTTCTGGATCGGGGTCTTCGGCGCGACCTCGCTGGTGCGCGGCACCGAGGTGCGCAGAGCGCGCACGGTCGGGCGGAACATAGCGCGAGCACACACCAGCGACATCCTTAACAGATACTAAATATTATGATTGTGAATAAATCAATAGTGAAAACGTTACTGGAACAACAAACATTACACCCACGATTATCTCGAACCTAAGACTGGACAACATAACAGTTGCAACAAGAAATCGATGTCATCAAATAATTTGGCGGTACGATATTATCACATTCACCATATAAAAGTGACAACAAAATGACGGAATAATAACAAAAACAAACAAAAACAACAACGTCAGAATGCGCGTAGACACCCCTTACGTGTCAGGGCTGTGAGAACGCCGAGCGCTAGAACATACCAGTGGCGTCCGAGAGACGTTAGATTGGATTTTGGCAAAATTGGGAGCAGAAAAATGCTGCGCGTTTTTGTTGTTTTGTGTTTTGATTTGACTGTGATATGTTATCAAATTCAAAAAGTGAAAATAGTTTTCAGAACATCATGTCCATCATTTACGCCGATCAACTAGCCCCTTACGACAACAAAGGAGAAGTGGGAATGCCTGAAGTGAGTTTATTTTTTTTGTATATAAAATATGTTGTCCAAATAAACAATATTACAGATATACGATACGGAAGCACAACTGGATGAAAAGGCAGCTCAGCTAGCCGATTGGCTGAGTGAGGCGAAGCTATGCGTGGTTTACACGGGTGAGGTGTCTGGTTGCACATGGCTCACTCATGAGCTCATCTGCTCGTACCGTATGCGCCCTAGGCGGCGTGTAGTATCGATTGCGAGGTCATGTATGGTATTGATGGATTGCAGGGGCGGGCGTGAGCACATCTGCCGGCATAGCAGACTTCCGCGGCCCGAACGGCGTGTGGACCATGGAGAAGGAGGGCAAGGTACGCTGCAAGTGCGCGAGGGACAAACCGCCAAACATGGAAAAGTGCAGGGGTATTAGTATGAGCGCAATCGGTGGAGATGCAAGATGGTTCTAATCAAATTGATCTTTAGCCGGCAGTGAGCGTGGACTTCTTGCATGCGCGGCCGACGTACACCCATCGGGCAGTGAGAGAGCTGGAGAGGGCCGGACTCGTTCAGTGAGTCTCTCTTTTCCTGTCTATGTTTCTCTGTAGACAGTCTCTATGCCTCTCTGTAGACTGTCTCTATGCCTCTCTGTAGACTGTCTCTATGCCTCTCTGTAGACTGTCTCTATGCCTCTCTGTAGACTGTCTCTATGCCTCTCTGTAGACTGTCTCTATGCCTCTCTGTAGACAGTCTCTATGCCTCTCCGTAGACTGTCTCTATGCCTCTCTGTAGACTGTCTCTATGCCTCTCTGTAGACTGTCTCTATGCCTCTCTGTAGACTGTCTCTATGTCTCTCTCCTTCCTCAACCTCCTTTCACTCCATTCTCTCTTGAATGGTCCGTTGTCCCGTTTCTGTACTCATGTACAGTACCCTCTTAGGTACCTTGTGAGTCAGAATGTGGACGGGCTGCATCCTCGGTCGTCGTTCCCGCTCAATCGGTGAGTAGACCAACTTTTTTCGTTGCACATTTCCACGGCTCCACCTTTTGAGAGATGTTTCGCTGTAATCCGTTTTTTCTTCTCGCTTAGATTGTATTGGTTCTTGTCTGTTTATTATTGTTTTTATCACGTGTTATTAATCAACCGTATAAATTATTATGTTCAGTTACGCCGAGCTGCATGGAAACGTGTTCGCCGAGAAGTGCGACAAGTGCAGCAGGTATGCATGTACTCTTTTCTCTTCTCTCTGTTTTTTCATATCTCTTACCCCCCTCTCCATCTCTTTCGCTCTCTTTCTTCTCTCTCTCTCTCTCTCTCTCTCTCTCTCTCCTTTCATTTCCCCTCTCTCCCTTCTATCCTCTCTGTAGCTTCTATCCTTTCTTCTCGATCCTTTCTATTATATCTCTTCCTCTTCCTTCTCCTTTCCACTACTCTCACTTCGCACCTCTCTCTCCACTCTTTCTGATCTCACCTCTCACCCATCTCGCCTTTCTTCTCTTACTATTTCCTTCCTCCTCCTCTCATTCCTTGTTCTCCAGAAAGTACTTCCGCGAGGAGCCAGTTGGCACGATCGGTCTGAAGCCGACTGGTCGGGGGTGCGAGGGCACAGGGGCGGGGAAGCCGTGTCGAGGCAGACTCGTCGATGTCACCCTCGACTGGGAAGACGCCCTGCCAGAACCCGACTTCACCACTGCACTCAAGTACGCAAAGGTCAACATTGATTTAAGAACTTTTGATTCTTCTCATCTCTTTTGATTTCTTTTGAAACTACTTCATTGAAATTTCTTTTACAAAGTATCGTTATATATTATAATTGTCGAATTGAATTGAGTTGAATTCAGCATTCTGACCTCGCTCTCTGCCTCGGTTCGTCTCTACAGATTGTGCCCGTCGGGAACATGCCTCTGTCCGCTCTCAAGAATAAGGGCCGCATGGTCACAGTCAATCTGCAGGCCACTAAACATGTGAGTCCTTTCCGTGGATACCGTTGATAGCCGTCGCGTAACAAACTCTGTTTGTTTCCTAGGATTTGAAACTTTCTGATATTTCGAAAGCCCTTTTTTTTATCATTTTGGTTTGTGGAGGTTTGCGTTGAATTTATGATATCCTATCATTTGTAGGAGAAAAAGGCGTCTCTGGCGATCCATGGACGAGTAGATGAGGTGATGCAAAGAGTGATGGAGCGATTGGATATCATCGTCCCGGACAACACAGAGGAACTTGGAGAGATCTTCGAGGTATATCGTATACCTTCTCTCCTCTTTCTCGCTCACCTCATCACGTTTCAGACGTCTCAGCAGCCCGATGTCGTTTTTCCTGTGAAGACTCATCGTAAGAGGAAATCTACTCAGTAGAATATTTTGATCAATTTGTATTTGTACATATGAGTATTTTGATATTTATTGCTATTGAAATTCTAAGCTTCTAGGTACACATTGCTAGACCGGAATTTACACGACATCATTGTGATTGTATCGTTTATGTTTTCCACTCATCCATTTATAATATTTTTATACCAATTATATGTTTTGCATAAATGGTTATAAAATGTTTCCTTTTGAAAATTCGGTCGATAGTGAGAATTCGTGCAGTTGTGATAATTGATGTCGTGCAACACACAAACAAATGCACAACTTAATTTGAATGGATTGTTTGTTGTGTTGTTGTTATTTTCGCTCACTGCTCACTTTGCGGTCATTTCCATGTTGTCGCGTTGTTGTGAGCGGTTTTGTTTACAGTTTATGCCAACAACTTCGTTATCCCCCCCCACCCACTCTACCTGCCTTCTTGTACTTGTCTCTAACTCATCTCCTTTAGGTTTTATGAAACGCGCTCACGATGGCGAATCTTGTCCGTCTGTCGTTGCTGCCGCGCCCTCTTCTTTCCCAGATGACCGTCCGGGAGTGCTGACTCGGGCAGCCATCCGGGAACAGTCCGGACTTCCTCTCAAACCCGCCGTTTCCCCTCCCGCATCCGCCGGAAAACGCACTCCGCACAGTGTCATCGACATTCTACGCGACAAAGACGACAACGCAGCTCCCACTCCCACATCTCCTGCCAAGGTGTGTGATCCTGTTCGGAAACGTATCATGTTGGTCATAGATCTGTTTTGTTTATAGACAGCTGACCCCGGATACGTTTCAGATGTGTCGGTTGGCGGATGTGGGTGCGCCGCCGACTGTCAGTGCCACGTCGAATCGAGAGAATGAGAACGCGGGGGGCAAGCGGGCCGTGTCTCCGGCGACGCCGTCCCTCTCGAGCTCGTCCCTGTCCGAATCGGCCGACGACCCCTCCCTCCCCAAGCACACGAAGCGCCGTCGCCGCCTGCCGAGGAGCGCAGCCACAGTCGCCGCCATCGACCAGGAACAGCTACTCGCCGTGCGTCCCAGCTATCAGTGTTATCTATCATTCATCATGTTCTGATATAGGAGTTGAAGGCGCGCACTGCGGCCGCTGTGAATGTGGCGGAACCGCCGGTTCCGCCGGAAGCCCCCGAGGTGGCGGAAGTGCGCGAGAGGACGAGCGAGGAGCTGGAGAAGGAGAGGCTGGAGTTGGAACAACGTGAGAGGGAGCACGAGGAGGTCAGCCATGAAAGGACCACTCTTTGTGACTGGTGTGTGTAGGCAGAGGAGCTGGCGCGCCGTCGCAATCAGCTGTTCACTATGCTGAGCGTACGTGAGCTGCGGCAGATCATCGACGAGAGCGAGGGCCGGCCTCCGAGGGACTACGAAGAGGAGAGACGACAGAACCAGCACATCAAGATCAACCCCTCGCGCCGCCGCTTCAACAAAGGCAAGAGTGAGTGAGTGTGTGTGTGCGAGTGTAGTTTGTGGCGTGATCGGTGTGCTTTGTGCAGAGGATCCGACGACCCATATCGAGCTGCTGTCGCTTCTCTCTCGCAGCTTCCCCTTTGCGAGTCTGCAGATTGGACGATTCCAAGTACGGAACACACACACGTTGACTCTAAATTGATTGTACCTCTCCTATAAGCATATCTCTCCTAGGTTTTACAGATTGCATACAAAAATTGTAGGTATTGTTCGGAATGGTTATTCTAATTCCGAATTTGTTGTATTACAACTGCGAGTATAAACCTTACAAACTCTTGGCTGTATTTTCATTTACTGTTGCATTTAGGTACTCGCCCCGATGCCGATCTCTGAAGACAACAAGTCTGCCACCAACTCGTTCCGACTCTCGTTCGCCACCCGCCGATTCACCTATGAGTTCACCTGCCAAGTCAACGGCGTCATGTACGTTTCGTGCCTGCTCACTTGAAACGCTTCGCATTTGTGATATTGTGATCCGTTTCAACTTCAGGTATCACACTGTGTATGCGGTTCCATTTGAGCACGTGGCCGGTATCTTTATGCAGAAGAACGATCTGTACATCAAGGTAAGGTATTGTTGATGCATTGGTTGGTGATTGTGTGTTTCTTCAGTTGTACTGTCCGGCGGCGCAGGAGCAGTGTTGGCGCGCGGGCACGCGGTGCGACGAGGCAGATGTGTCGCGGGGTCAGAGGGCGTCCTCCCTCCTCCATCTCCTCTCACTCCGCTCCGAAGCACTCGCCATCAAGGTGGGCAGGGATAGGAGGGAACAAGTGACGATCTCCTTTGTAGGAGGCTCTGGTCGCGTTCGATGCTCACTTCTTCGCCCCTCTGTTCATGCCCTACCACGCCTTCTTCCGGGTGCGTTGGTCCTTCCGGGGTCTCATCCTGTTGTTGTTCTAGCAAGCTGCCCCGTCGTCTCACCACCTTCCACAGATGGACGCTCAGCAGAGGGGGTACATGCTCACTGCGTCCCAGCCACAACCGCCCGCATTCTATGCCCAGCAGCAGTACAGCAGCGGACCACAGGTACGGTTGAAAGGGTGAAGCATATGTGTAGTGTGGTTTAGTACGGCATGCCGCTCGGATTTCCGGTCGAGCCACCCCCGCAACAACAACAACAACAACAACAACAACAACAACAACAACAACAACAACAACAGCCGTTAATGGGTGGGAATAGGCAAGTGGCAGGGCCGACTGCGGACGAGAACCGCAACCAGCAACGGGAGACGAGCGCGCAGCCGGCGCAGACTATGCAGACGGGTGAGTGGACAGGGCACGTCGACACTGTTTGTATGAAGATGCAGGCGAGGCGAGCGACGGGCCGGTGTGTGTGGCGGTGTCGGAGGCGGCCCCGCCGAGCATGCAGCTGGGGCCGCGCACTCAGGCCGCGCAGCCCCCGCCCGGGCCCGCCGGACAGCCGATTGCCGGCGGGAGCAGCTACAGCTACGGGCAGATGATGCAGGCCCAGCAACACCAGCTCATGCCCCAGCAGCAGCACAGTGTCAGTCGATGGGGGAGGGACGAGTGGGAAGGGGAGGGTTGCAGATCTACCCGCAGCAGCACTTGATGGGGCATCGATCGGAGGCGGAGATGATGGGTATGGCAGCATACGGACAAGCGCCCCACCCCATCAACTCGCAGGCTGTCATGGCTGCTGGACAGCTGCCATCCACTGTGAGTGTTGGATTGATTGATGGATTGATGGATTTGTGTAGGTGTCGTCTCACCACCACCTCTCGCAGTACCAGATGAGTCAGATGAGCAACTACCAGCTGGCCAAGACGAGCTCGTTCTATGAGCAGCCAGTGAACATGAACTCATGTGAGTTTTGATTGATTGATTGATTGATTGATTGATTGTGTTGTTTGAGTGCACTCGCAGTCTCACTCTATGTACGAGTATGGTCGCGGTCCGCCGCCGCCCGGTCCTCCCTCGACCGTGCATCAGACTGTGTTCGACGGTGGAGTGGCCCCGCACCTCTCACACATGTACCATCCACACCACCCCACTCTCGGACAACTCATGAATCCAGGCGGGTCCTTCCCCTCCCTGTCGCCTCGAATGTCCACTTGCAGGTCCGATGATGCCTGTGCCAATGACTCAACAGCTGTCGATGCCCCAGGGAGTGATGTCATCGGGCCCACCACCACCACCGCACATGGCGCACTCTCACGTGGCGGGCGCGCCCGTCATGCACCAGTCACAGGTGGGCGGGGCGACGAGGGGCGGAGCGAGAGAGTTGAGAGGATGAGAGATGTGCGTAGATGCACTGCGGCAGCGCGGGCGGCTACGGGCTGTCGATGGAAGGAGGAGAGGCGGGAGGCATGTCTATGCACAGTCATGTCTTGCTGCAGCAACAGCTGCAACACGCTGTGCCCGCTCCACCCGTCGCGCACACTCCGGTCCGTCTCTTCCTCTCCCTCCCTCTCTCTCCCTATCTTCTTCCTTTCCTCTGTCCCCTTGATCTATGTGAAGTGTCTAGATGACTACTCCGGTGGAGTCCCCGTCGACTGCAGTGGGTGCTTCTCTGGCCGAGTCTGCTCCTGCCCCGTCCCCCGTCGCTGCTGCTGCCATCCCCTCTGCCCCCGCTGATCAATCGGACCGAGTGGAAGTAGTCAAGGAGATTGCCACTCGGACGGACGGCAAGGAGGTGGTCAAGCAGGAGACGGCCAACGAACCCGTCAAGGTGGGTGGGCGGAAGGAGACGGGACTACGGTAGGCGGAGTCGACTGTGGATTGTTTTAGGCGCGCTCGACTCAGTCGCAGTGGGACTTTGAGCGCGATCTCGAGGCCATGCTGCAGTGAAGAGAGTCTTTCATAACCTCAGAATGATTATATGATATGCTTATGATTTTTGTAATGTACAGAACTAATCAATTGTTAATGACTAATGTTAGAACCCGACGTTTTTAATTGTTTTATAAAACCGGTGTGTTTTTCGAGTATAGGAAGCGTTGTTATTTACTTTTTAACGTGAATAGTTTGTGTTGTTGTTTTATGATAATGTTATTCGTGTGAAAAGACTAGATAAACGTGTTTACACGTAACTTGTTGGTTGTGGAAGTGTATTGACTTTGTTGGGATCCATCAGAGTGGTGGATCATGGGTTTGTATTGCTGACAAGCTGATACTTGTTGGTCAGCTCTCATGCGCTGGGCTGTCTCTTTGTGTGATTGTCCCCTCGGTTCGACCACCTATCGGGTGAGCTCAAACAAAAGGCGTGATAGTGTGCGTTAGTCGTGAGTTCGTGTCTCCCTGCGTCTCTCTCCCTTCTCCTCTCCCCTCTCCCCCCTCTCTCTCTCTCCCGCAACACACTCTTATCAGCCACAGAACAAGCCTGACTCGTTACGGTATTTGGAAGTCGGCGGGTGGAGGAGATGAGGGGGGAGAGAGCAAACAGACTGCATAATGAGACGGGATGATGGGTAGCGATGAAAGAGGGCTGCGGAAGACGCAATGCATACAAGACAACGTGACTGTACGGTAGTGTGTAACACATTATGCTCTTCAAATTTCGATACTTTCGAAAGATGGAGATATATAACTGTCATTATGGTCCGTTAAGGAGAAGGACACGTTGTCAGAGAGGTGAGCTTGGATGACGAAGAGACGTTTTCCGAAAAAGGGTGCCGGTTTTAAGATTATGGATGACTCATTGTTGCACTCCACAAAACAATAGTCTATTTCGTCATAGTTACTGTAGTGGGGATGTGCGGTTTTGGTCCCCGCGACTGTTGTTTCTCATGATAGCAAAGGAACGCTGATCGAGAGGTGAGAGAGAATGGGAGGGAGGGAGAGAAGACAAACACTGTTAAAGCTCTTGAGAAGGCGGCTGATTGCGTCTCCCCCTGAGGGCACAGTTTCGGGGAGACGCGACGAGAGAGAGAGAGAGAGAGAGAGAGAGAGAGAGAGACGAGAGTCAAGCAAAAACAGGCAATCGACGGCTGACTGTAGCGAGTGTGTGTTCGCGCGCAGATAGAACTACTCGAAAGCCGATTTGCTTGTTATTGGTACAACAAGAGAGAGGGAAAGAAGGAGGGAGAGAGAGGGGGGGAGTGAGGGATGTGAAGGGATATGAGAGATTTTCAATCAAAGTGCATTCGAATGATCGGCGATGGAAATGTCAATGTGTCAGATGTAGCTAGAGGTCTCCCCTGATCGCACTTCTTCTCCTGTCTTTTTGTCGTTTCTCGATCTGATTGTGTCTAGAAGTACAGGACAAGACACAGTGTCATGACAGTTGTGGTCGATAACTGTGTGTATGGGAGAGTCAGTTCTGTACTCGCGTATATCGTGCTCGAGGGGAGATGTGTAGTGTTATCTGTGCTGGCGAGGTTGGAGTGTTGCCGGTGTGTCGCGCGGCGCGTCTGATCAGTCGCCACCCTCTCTCCCTCCCCCTCCCCCTTCTCTCTCCCTCTCTCTCCCCTCTCTCTTCCCCCCCCCCTCTCTCTCTCTCTCTCTCTCTCTCTCTGTCTCTTGAGACGTAGCGGCTGGTCTCTCAAGTACACACATGTCACGACAACACATGCATGGCACGGTGCTGGCGCAAAAAGATGCAAGCTCCGCGCCACGCAATGCGAAAGGAATGCTTGGGAGGGAGGTGGAGAGAGAGAGAGAGAGAGAGAGAGAGATAGGGGTTAGAGAGAAGGGGAGTGAGTGGGAGAGAGCGATCCAAATCGGGTGGCGGAAAGACAGAGTGTGAGTGTGAGTCCGGCTCATCCCTTCCCCAACAAAGCGAGGGGTCACGAGAGAGAGAGAGAGAGAGAAGACGGTTGTGGAAACGGAGTGGCTATATCGGGAGCAGAACGGGAAGCTGAGACAAGAGAGGTGGGAGACAATGAGGAGAGGGAGGGGAGAGAGAGGGGGGGGGGGAGAGAGAGAGGGGAGATTGTGCAATGCGACACAAGAAGGTTGGAGAAGAAAGCCGGAGCAGGAACACATCATCATAGTATACGGTAGTTCAATAAAACTATCGAATAATCCATAACTGAAGTTATAAGAAGAGTGTTGTTCAATTGTGTATCTGAGTGAGTGAGGAAAACATAAAAGACAATGAGTAAGCGGACATGAGAACGCTAGATTATTGAAACATGACTTTTCGGCAGAATCGAATCAAGAATCAATTCTGCAGTTCTCAATGTCGTCACACATTATCTGAATACAGTATAACAAAATCCTATGGATCGGATTACGTCGGGTTTCACAAAATTTCATTATATGTAATATATCAAGGAATATATCTAGTTCTAACAACATGTTGTACAAAAACATAGAAACATAGATGATCCATGTTGAATTTTGGAGCTACCGTATCTCGTTGTCACCGTAGCTTATTCCTGTCTCCTTCAATAGATTACACTTTTGTTGGCGCGACTAATCGGCTAGCACACTTTTTAGGTGGCACACTGTCTGAACAATAGACCGGTCTATCTATCTCTCTGGAATAAAAATGTACACCTTCTTAGGCAAGGGTTTGGAGGATTACTGTAGTATGGGGGTTACAAAACTGACACCTTCATTTGACGTCACGAGATTAGTGGATAGTCTTGTACTTGTATGATTAGTAGCATTTGTCTCTTTCGTCTCTGGTTTGCTGGGGTGCAACTCTCTCTCTCTCTCCCCTTCTCTCTCTGTCTCTCCGTTCCCCTCCGGCTATCACTCTCTGTGCCTCGCGCGCTCCCTCCCTCTGCAAATAGAGGGGCGTCGGCGGTGGTTGCGCCTATTTGATGCTCGCCCCGCTGGCTCCGCCCCCATCAAGTCCACTCCCTCCACTGACCAGCCAGCGAGATGCGTCTCCTGCACTTGCTCCCCCTCCTACTCCCCGCCATAGGTCAGACTACTGTACTTACTCAGCAGTACTGTACTTGCCGGCCTGCCTACTCACTTCTACCGTACTCTGCTTGTTTCAGTGTGGGCGCAGACGCCGGTGATCGGAGGCGCGTGCAAGATCGGCTCGGCAGACGTGCAGATCGGCGGCAAGCAGACGCAGTTCTTCCTCAAGTGCGAGGCGACCAGCGAGTGAGTGCACACACTTTGCTTCTTTTCGTGTCACCACATGTGTGTGCAGTGCCATTGTGACTCCCTATTGTCCAGGTCCTCTGATGGCGAGGGTGTTTGGGTGGTCAAGTCGCGCGCGGCCGCCGCCGCCGCGCCCGCCGTTCCCATCGAGAACACCCAGCCGCAGCAGCACCCGAAGCTCGTCCACCGCAAACCCGCCAACATCTGCGGTGCGTTTCATTCTCTCGTTATCAGCCTCACTTTTCCCTGTAACGATAGAGATCACGAACGCATATCTGCAGTTCACTCCACTCGCTCTCCCTCATTTTTGCATGTTGGACACGATTGCGTATTTTCTTTCTCTCCTTCTCTCTCTCCTTCTCTCTCTCTCTCTCTCTCTCTCTCTCTCTCTCTCTCTCTCTCTCTCTCTCTCTCTCTCTCTCTCTGGAACACAAACACTGTGTCTATGGATGCGCGCGCGATCGTTTTGCAACTCGTTCACCCTCTCCCCCCAGTCTGTCTCGTGTCGTATTTGCACTTTCTATTTCGGTCGCTCGCGCGCGCCTTGCCCCCGGGATAACCCGCTCTGTGTCTTTCTTGTGCGCATCTCTTGAGTCTTCAGCTCGTGACTCGCCCCGGAGCTTCTGCCCTCTATTGTCGCCTTGTTGTTTGCAGAGCAGGATCACTCGGCTCGCGAGGGAGGACAGTGCGCCGTGTCGGCGACCTGCCTCCAGGCCAACCACGAGTACCCCTCCACCTACCTGCAGTGCGAGCAGAGGTACGAGTCTCCCCCTCCCCCCGTCTCTTCTCACCGTACTCGTTCAGCGGCCTCCGCTGGATGCGCAAGGCCTGCCAGGACGGCACCGTCTTCAACTTTGAGCAGCAGTCGTGCGTGATCCCCAAGAGGGTTCACTCCCTTTCCCGTGAGTACCGCCGTCCCCTCTCCTGTCACATACTAACACCTCCCTCATAACTAACCCAGCCTGTCTCTCTCGCTCCTCTTGTCTCAATCGTCGGGCCGTGTTCGCGGCGAGCGAGAGCCTCTTCGCCATGAATCCCAAGTCCGCCGTGGAGAAGGAGACGGAGAAGGAGAAGTCTACCGTGGAGAAGAAGGAGAAGGAGCAGCGCCGCGCACTCGGTGGGTGATTGTGCGGGGTGATTGTGTTTGCTCAGACGGAGCGGCTACTGTTTGGGGTCGCTCGCTCTCTCGCTCGCTTGAGTGTATACACTCATTAGCGAAGAAGCGCCTTAGGGTGAAAGTGTTGTGCGCGAGCGAGCTTGGGGGAAGACACACACAAGCGCCGCGCGCGCGCACGAAGCGATTAGACCGGGCGATGGGAGAGATGAGTGGAGGGAGAGTTCGACAGAGAGAGAGGCCGACAGAGAGTGACCGTTCTATTACAGGGCCGTGCCAGCGCTTCCACCCGCAATGCGTGGACGGCAAGGACTGTCCGCCGTCGTTCGAGTGCAGTGGCTCGTGCTGTCAGCTCGTCACGTGCCCCACCGGCAGACGCGTCGCCTTCCGCTGCTCGCACTTCTACCACTGCCCGCGCAACGAGACCTGCGTGTTTGGGGGCTGCTGTCCGCAGTCGCAGCATCTGATAGACAAGGAGATCGAGCAGCACCTGAGGACAGTGCAGCTGCAGGAGCTGGACAGCGCCCTCAACGACGACCCCAGCGAGTACGCGCAGCTCACCATAGATGCCACGCCCGATTCATACGATGCAGGCAACTCTACGTCGGATCACTGCGTGCCCGATGAGAAGGCGAAAGGCGCGTGTTCGCTGGACAACCCGTGTCCGACCAGGAGCGAGTGCGTGGAGGCGCGGTGCTGTCTTGTCACTGCGAGAACATGCGGCAACGGGGACCAACCTCTCGCCATCCCCGCATCGTGCGAGAGGGGAGAGGACTGTCCGGTGTCATCGGTGTGCGAGGAGGGAGTGTGCTGCGCGGTCGCCAGCCAGGCTATAGAGGAGGCGGAAGGGGAGGAGAGCGGCTACGAGGAGACGACACTCGGCTATGGGGCGGAGAGCGCGGACGGCAACGCGACGAGCGCCGACGCGGAGGCAGCGAGCACGCAGCCCTCGTACGAGTCGCGACTCTGCTCGAACGGCGCCGAGGCACTTTCGACGCCCGCCGACTGCGAGAGCGAGACGTGTCCGAAGGAGTACGGCTGCGAAAGAGGACTGTGCTGTCGAGGCGTGCAGGAGATGGAGGAATTCGTCCAGCCCAGTCCCTTACTTACATCATCACTAGGAAGAGCTGCTGTCCACAACGACACGGAAGAAACTGAGGTTCGTTATCACTTACTCTTGTCACCACATCTTCTAACGGTTCGTCTTTCAGATGCGTTGTCTGGCGTCGCATAAATGCGACGGGGCGATGGTGATGTGTCCGCCAAAGTTCACATGTACCCTGGATAACAAGTGTTGTCGCGTGGAGAAGATGTGTCCGGATGGGACGGTGCCAGAGGCTGTGTGCAGCGACGCCCGCGTCTGTCCCTCCTCCACCCACCTCTGCCACAATATCGGACCGCAGCTCGACGTCTGCTGTCCAGCGCGTGAGTTATTATCGAACTTATCAATTTATTTATCAGTACATTTTGCAGAGTACGACGAGATCCAGGACCAGGAGGAGATGTCGACGGAGCCGCCAAAGGCGAAGATCTTCCGGGATGACACGGGGGCGTGTCCGGTGGGCAGCCGAGAAGTGCCTCCGAGGATAGGCAAGACGTGCCGATACAGCCTGCACTGCCCCTCGCCCTACTACTGCAATCGACACGGACGATGCTGCCAGATCAAGGTGAGAAGAGAGATAGATAGCGGGGAGAGAGAGAGCATAGATGACTCCCTTTTTTCAGGCCTGATCGTCTCCACTTCTACGAGTATCACCACGTCATTCCTTGTCTCTCTTGCCACTCTCTCACTCTCTTGCATGTCACTCACCCCCAATAAACTTCTATGCCTAACCCCTTGGTTTCTTTGTACGTCTGTTCGTGTCTAGGCCAGCAGGCGAGCGGCCTGGTGTGTACCTTCTCGTCCTGCTCCAACTCCAACCCCTGCTCGTCCGGCACCTGCAACAACGGCTACTGCTGCTCGTCCGGAGGCTCGCAGGCCGCCGCTTCTCCCATCATCGGTGAGTGGATAGAGCCATAGCAAACAGCAAACGCCTCAGGGCGTGCGCATCACTGTTTGCCCGCACTCACTCTCTCACTCTCACTCACTGCGCGCGGCTTGAGCACCCTCGGAGGGTCGGAGGGCACACATTGCATCGCTCTCACACTAACACACTTGAAACACTCTCACTCCTCCCTAACAGGCAGGCATAAGCGGAACGCGAGCGATGCGCTGGGTGCGACGGCGGCGGACTGGCCGGTCGGCCCGCCCGGGTACGGGTTCCCCGCGCACATCGCGCCCCTCGACGCTGTGCTGCTCAAGGCATCCGGAGACGGAAGTGGGCTAACACTCATAGCACTCATAACACGCACCTAACCTTCAGGCGTGTGCGCGGGTGGGTTCCGGTCGCAGCTGGGGTGCACGAGTAGTGGCGAGTGCCCGCCGGGACTGCACTGCGATGCGCTCATCCAGCTGTGCTGCCCGCTGCTCCTGCCACTCACACACGCCAGCAAGAAGATGCATCGGCGGAAGGTGGCCAGCGAGAAGCTCGCCTTCCGCCCGCACAGGCATGCCACCACTGCACCACCACCACCACCACTCACCCACGCACCCCGATACGCGAGCTATGCTAACTTTGGTAACACCGGGGAATCGGTTCGAGGATGGGGGGTTATAGGTACGTGTTTGCAGTGTCTGCCCCCTCGTCCGGAGGATGCATCGGATGCGGCGCCCAGCAGCAGGCACCCCAGATCATCGCTATCCGTCAGTCTCTCTCTCTCTCTCTCTCTCTCTCTCTCTCTCTCTCTCTCTCTCTCTCTAAACCCTCCCTCTTCAGCCGCCCAGTCCTCTTGCCCGGGAGGAGGCTACTCTGTCGGCTCGTGCTCGCAGGGCTACTGTGCCACCGGATACACTTGCAACCAGCAGTCGAACACGTGCTGCCCCGCGCAGGCCGCGCCCGCCATCCGCGTCTGTGAGTCTCTCTCTCCCTCTCTCTCTCTCTCTCTCTCTCTCCCTCTCTCTTTCTCTCTCTCTCTCTCTCTCTCTCTTTCTCTCTCTCTTTCTCTCTCTTCCTCTCCTCTCTCTCTTACCCTCTGTATCTTGCAGACACCTGCCCGTCGGGCGCTCCGTCGGTCGGCTCGTGCAACAACGGCGGCTGCTCTAGCGGCTACTCGTGCAACCAGCAGACGAACACGTGCTGTCCCTCTGCCACCAACCCGTTCGTGTGTCCGGATGGCACGCAAGCGGCCGGCGGCTGTGTGAACGGCCAGTGCGGCGACGGCTACTCGTGCGCCAACGGGCTGTGCTGCGCGTCGACGTCAAACCAGCCCAAGTGCCTGGACGGCTCGCCCGCCGTCGGCGCGTGCATGCCCAGCTGCACCGGGAACGGCTGCGGCGGCTCCACCCTCACCTACTACTGCGGATCCGGCTACACCTGCACCACCGGCAACATCTGCTGCCCCGTCAACAGTGAGTGTTGGGTGTGATGACCGTGTCTGATGGGATGCTTTGCAGGCTGTCCCGAGGGCGGCAACCCGATCGGGCCGCCGGTGAACGGACTGTGCCCCTCTGGCTACACGCTGCAGGGCAACCAGTGCTGCTCGTCCGCCGCCGGAAACGTCGTGGACTGCGACCCGATGTTCAACGACCCGCCTATCAACGGCCAGTGCCCCTTGCTCGGCTACCTGCCCGACACTGCCACCGGAACGAGGTGCTGCCCGATGGTCGACTACACCGACCCCGCCAACATCATCGGCCCGGCGATCGCCGGTCTCTGCCCCGTCGGATACACGCCCGTCATGATCCCGTCCGAACCCGAGGGCCAGTGCGTGGATCTGCAGTCTGTGCCGGGGGTCTGCGACAAGGCGCAGCAGATGGGGCCCTGTGTGAACGGCGAGTGCGGCAACTCCGGCTACACCTGCTTCGCGCTGGCCGACGTCTGCTGCCCGACCACCGCCTTCCGCTCGCGCAAGACCAAGAAGACGCGCTTTGGATCGCACCTCAGTGAGTCGTGCCGGAGTCTGTCCAGAGCACAGCGCACTAGTAGTGAACACGTATAGGTGCACAGAGCACTAGCGTAGTAGGTGTAGACGTAGGGATAGGCTAACACCAATGCATGTGTGGGGGGGACTGGCGGTGGGTGGGGCGACTGTGGTGTGGCAGAAGGCGCGGCCGCTCCTCGCTGCGAGGACGGAAGTGTGCCGGCCGGGCCGTGCATCAACGGACTCTGCTCCGTCGGACTCACCTGCAACGCGCACGGACACTGCTGCGCCAGCGAGGAGGAGCAAGTGGACGAGAATGAGAAGAGTACGTAACCCCCGACCCATGCACGACCCACCCACCCACCCTTCTCTCTGTTTAGCAAAGTGTCCGGATGGTAGCGAGGCGGCGTCGCAGTGTTTCGGGAACGGCAAGTGTGGCGGCGGGCTGCACTGCCACCAGCCGGGCAGGATCTGCTGCGCGCAGCGACAGTCGAGTGAGCGGCGTGGCGCTGACTAAGCATGCACGCACGCACGCACCCCGCACTCACCCCTCCTCTCTCCTCTTCTCTCTAGCCAGCCTAACCGTTGCTTGAGCAGCCTCTCGGCGGATGGGCGCGCGCTGTGCCTCCACGCAGCAGTGTGTCGGCCACTCGGACGGGCTTGCCGTGTGCAAGGGCGGAGTGTGCCGCTGCTCGCCCTACGCTGTCGCCAACGGCCTCACCTGTGTGCGCCGAATGTGTAAGCGCCCTAACAACTGAGTGTGACGACGGCTTTTGAGTGGCTTCTGAGTGTGGGGCAAGTGAGAGACAACAGGTGATGGTGTTGGTTTCAGTGATGTACAATGACGAGCCGGTTGCGGAGGCTTCGTCGACGGCTGCTCCGTCGGCGTAGATGCGCCCTCCCCTGATCGACCGATGATCAGTCGACGTCCCCCACGGCGTTGAGTTCACTCTCTTTCCGACCCATCTCTCTCTATTTCAAATATCCGTGTTGTTTTCGGACAACGTGCCCGTATTCCGCGTTCGGAATGATTGTATCAGATGCTGGGTGCGGGGCGCGCCGTCGATCTCTCAATCACTCAGCGGCGGCGCGCCCCTCTCCCAACAACTAGTATTTATTGACTCACTCTATGTTTTTGCAATTCCCATAACTTATTACGACGGCCCTCACTCGCGTCTTTCAAAACCACCCCGCCCGCCCCGCTCAAATGAGGGAGTCCCACCAAAAAGCGTTTGATTAATTAATAAATGTCTTGATTACGTCTCTCTCGCTGTGTGTGTGTGATTTACAAGTGTTCGGCGGAGAGTGCGGAGTCGGAGAGAGGGAGAGAGGGAGAGAGGGAGAGAGGAAGAGATTGATGGTTGCAGCAACAGCCGCAGTACATAGCGGACGTCACCCCCTCTGCCCACTCAACATATTCCCATATCAGTGTGTACAGTGTAATAGCCAATGGCAGGTGGAACGGCTTCAGGTGGTATGGCTCAGGTGAAATCTGGAAACGACGAATCGCAACGAGCATGTGATACTGGATACTGCACACGCCACGCGGAAGAAAAACGTCCGTTTAAAGAAAGAGGGGATCGCTTCTACCGGGGGATTAAGGATGCATCGAGATTACCTTTAACGGGATATTTCAATGGAATGGAACGAAGTGTCTGTCCTACAGTCCGGCAGTTCCTATTCGACACACTCAGTCGGTGGCGGCGGCGACTCTCTCAACGTGTCTGGGGGATGAACTGGGATGACAACATGGGTTGTTGTGCGCATCCTCCCCTCTGCTGGCATGGCGGTGCGCTTGGGTGGGCGCGGTCGGATTGCTCTCCCTTCTCTCAGCCACGCCCCTCTATGGATACGGTAGAAGGGAGGGGAGAGGGCCGTGCCTCAGCCAGCCATCATTCGACACTCACACCCAGCATGTGGACACGCCAGCTAATCGCCTTCATCGCGCTACTCGCCCTCGCACTCGCAGCGACACCCTTCGTCCAACGTGGGTCGGGAGGGGGGGGGAGAGAGAGCGAGAGAGAGAGAGAGAGAGAGAGACAGAGAGACAGAGAGAGAGAGAGTCAAGTGATATGCTCGATATCACTTGACTGCATCTTGCTGTTGCGAAAAGGGAGATGCAGATGTGCTCTCTGAGACAAAAAATCTTTTGGCATCTTTTTCAACTATTATGTGGTGGGGGCTACAACCGACACCTGCAACAACGTTTGTCCAACGTTTGCCGAGTTGGACATATTTATATTATTTACCGCTGACGATGGAATAACAACAACATAAACAATGAAATATACATTATATATATATATATATATATATACATATAAACGGCAGGTTTTTGTATCTGGAATAATTTCATGCCCTATTGCATTTCTCATTGTAATGAGTAGATAGATGGGTCTACCGGCTTACCTTCCAAGGCAAGGAATATCTACCAAAACGTCTAGTTTAGATGAAAAGAGCCGTGCAGGAGTTGTGGTTCATCGGAACACATAGAGGATAGAGGATAGAGGGAGAGAGATAGAGATAGAGAGAGATGGAAAGATAAAGATAGAGGGAGAGAGAGGGGGAGAAAGTGTTGATTTTAGGCTAAATCATACACTTCTCGTTTCTTCACGGAAATTGTGAAGTACATCTTTCGTACTTCACTATTTTAAAAGTGGCTTCCTTGTCTATTTTCCGCTTTTCTTGTCTCGCCGCAGTTCACGGCTGAGAAAACATGTAAGAGAGGGGGTGGATTGGGTGAGAGGGAGAGGGAGAGGGAGAGGGAGAGGGAGAGGGAGAGGGAGAGGGAGAGGGAGAAAGAAAGAGAGAGAGAGGACGAGAGAGAGTACGATATCAACTAGTGAAAAGTACGCGCACACAGCTCGCTGAGGAAATAATAGACGATTTACACTTCCTGGATGCCCTATAGGATAATTTGGGATACTTGGGTACAAGATAGTTGAGAATGGATTGAAAAAAGGAGAGAAGAAAACGACGACAGAGAAAAATGAAGGAAATCTCAAATATGAAGATGTTCCAGAAAAGAGGGACTACGACTTTGTCCGATTCGGACGATCAGCACCGGAGAAGAAGGCATACGATTACATCCGATTCGGAAAGAGAGCCGCAGTACCACCTCAGGTAAGGGAGAGGGAGAGAGGGAGAGAGGGAGAGAGAGAAGGAAAGAGAGAGAGAGAGAGAGAGAGAGAGAGCTATTCCAATATAAAACTGCACCAGAAATAGTTTATGATTCATAACGTGTGCCATAAAACGCGCAATTTGCTTATGATTGAATTGCATAACTCCGAGACGTGATACATTTCGAATTTTGAGCCTGTGCTAGCCTGTCTAACCCTCTCCTAGAACTTTCTGATCATTTTCCCGATGTTTCTTCTTCTTCTTTTTTTTAAAAAAGAAATTTTCAAAGATGCACCGCGTAGTTTAGTGGTTAGCGATGTCCGCTATACTCGGTGGGTCGAGGGTTCGATCCCCTCCCGGGCGCTTGACCGTACCAAGGTGATAATTTGGAAGCAGTCTGCTGCGAAGGTAACCCGCAGGGTAGGCCACCCACGGGCGCATTATTGCGAAATTAGGCCAGATACCGTCGTTGGAAAATCGTTGGGCTATGGTGTAGTGCCATAGACCTCCATCGACCCCCTCCGCAGAGTGAATCTCTTGAATCGGGGGGATACCTTTACCTTTACCTTTTTATGTGTGAAACAGAAATACGTGTCTAAGAAAAGTAAGGTTGGTATAAATTGTAAGAGTATGTAGTAGATATACTGAAAGTGTAAGAGTATATGTAAGAGTATATGTGAAGTATTCAGGCTTCGATCGACGCTCGAGATCTCTACTACGGAATGCCGTTCTGAGGATGATCTAGTTCCATAGACACTGCTCCGTTTTCCCTCGCTATTCCCCCGAATACTGTATGTCTGCTTTCACTCTCGCATAAACGGTTTTGTTGAGGGGTTTTTTCTTCCGATTACGTGATTCATATGCTATATGTGAGATCGGGACAGGTGAAAAAGAAGGAATGGGAAACATAAACACACTGCTATAAAGTCGTCGACGCGATTACGAAACATCAAGAATCCGTAGGCGAACGTTGGACGCGAACTCGCAACAGCCTACTAGGGGGGAGGAGGGCTTGTCTTGAGACTGGACTAGTCGCATACGCAAAAATGGTTGAACACACACAAATCTGCTCCCTATTTATAACGAATGAGCTTCTCTCCGAATTATTGGTTATAGGACTAACACCGCTCATGAGAACCGCACCCCTTGAATGTTTTATTCATTCAACTTTTGACATCATATTTATCTGATAAGCGCAAATGTAAGATGGGAACACGAATTGGGCACTCGCTGAATTCTAGACAGACATTGGTGAAAATACACGGTGATTCAATCGATAAAGATCTGTGTGTGTTGTGTTGTGATCGATCACTTGAGGAGGATGGACGAAGCGATAGCAGCAGTGACAGTGTACGGATCGCAATTCGACGACGGACGACGGTCCTCGAGGTAGCCCTGGGGATACGGTATTACAGTTACCCTGTAGTGCCGCTACCGTACCTTCTTATCGATCGCGACCTGCCTCGGAATGCGCACAGAGCAGCCGCGGTTGGCGATTCCCCACGTGAACTTGTCGACGCTGCTCGTTTCGAGGCGGCCGGTCAACCTGGGATGGGCGGGGTCAGCGGGGGCGGAGTCTGCTGGGACGGTACCTGCGCAGATTGTCCACTCCACCGTGCGGGTCGTACCGCTTCATGTCCTCCACGTGCGTTTTCTCGAGCTTCGGCATCGACTGTACGGTAGATACAGTAACCCTAGACTACTGTAGCTACCGTACTCTCTCGATGACGTCGAGTCCGCCGGTCATGCGCATCTTCTCGGTGGAGAAGTTGGTGTGGCAGCCGGCGCCGTTCCACTCGCCAACAGTCGCCTTCAATCAATAATCAATCAAACAATCAATAAGATCGATCTATATTCTCACAATCAGAGTACCTGGGGCTTGGGGTCGAAGGAGACGATCACGCCGAACTGCTCGGCGACGCGGTGCAGCAGGTACCTGGATTACGGTAGGTACAGTACGCCTAGATTACTGTACCTGGCGAGCCACAGCTCGTCGCCCATAGACACTCCCTCGCACGTGCCGATCTGGAACTCCCACTGACCGGGCGTCACCTCTAGGAATACGGTAGGTACAGTACTCTAGGTGAGAGGTACGGTACCGGCGTTGGTTCCGAAGATCGAGAGGCCGGCATGCAGACAGGCGCGGTAGTGCGCCTCGACGATCTCACGTCCAACCACCTTGTTCGCGCCCACGCCACAATAGTATGGTCCTGCGAGGGATACAGTAGGTACAAATTTATAGGTTACGGTACCCTGAGGTCCGGGGAATCCGTTCTTGGGCCATCCAAGAGGGTAGCCGTCGCGGTCGAGGAGAAGATACTCCTAAAACTAGTGGTACATCAATCGATAGTCGATCGATACCTGCTCCATGCCGAACCAAGGCTTCTCATGCGCGATCTTCTTCATCACCTCAGCACAGTGCGCACGGTGGTTGGTGGCTGAGAAAAAGAAAGTGGGAGGGGAGAGAGAGAGAGAGAGAGAGAGAGAGAGAGAGAGAGAGAGAGAGAGAGCTACCGGTGGGCTGATTGTTATGGTCGAGCGTCTCGCACATGACGATTCGGTTGTTGCCGCCGAGGAACGGATCGGGATAATGCGCCACCGCCTAGGGAGGATACTGTACATACAGTCGGTTAACTGCAGTACCCTGAGGTAGAGATCCGAGTCGCGACCGGTGGACTGGCCGGTCGAGCTGCCATCGTAGTTCCAGGTAGGATAGTCTGGGAAAGTAGAAGATGAGAGCGGAATAAAGATGAAGAAAGAGCTGAGAAGTTGGAGATCGAACGAACCGCCGATGTACTTGGGCGGGGCGTTGAAAGTGCGCGTCTTGCAGCGCAGGTTCTCGCCGGTACCGTCTATCCAGATGTACGTCGCCTACACGGAGATGAGGGGAGCGGGGAAGGCGGACGACACACCTGGCACTTGTACGGGTGGGGCTTGAGGTAGAAGAATTGGTCGACGACCGGCGTCCCCAGCGGGATGTGCACGTTCCAGTTGTTGGTCGCCATCGCGAGCAATGCGCTCACCGCCCATCGCCTCGCCTTTTTATGCCAAACCATTCGTTGCTTCGAGGCAAATAAACGCATGCTTATTTGCAGACAAAAATTTATTCAGTAAAATTATTTGAAATGATTTTTTTGTGTTTTGATAGAAAAATGTAATAGAAATTGTATTAAGTCGTACATATTCCAAATGTCGAACAGAGCATTCATGTTGTGGATACTTTGCAACAATTTGTCATAAGCTCCGCCCCTTTTCAAGTAATTTTTGTTTGTTTATAATTGTAATTTGTTTATCATCAATTTGATTTTCATAATGGAAATAGGGAGTTTGAATACTCATAGAACGTGTAAAACGTTTTACTACATCGTTGAGCTTTAAATAACAAAACTAATTGAAGTTTTAGGATAGATTCGATTCGTGATTGGTACTCTTTACGTTTCCGGTTCTTCCTATTTAAAATGCGTTATTTTATGTTATGTTCGAATAGGAATATGTTGAGAACCCTAATGTGCGTGATGTGAATGGTTTGTTAGAGATATTCCTATTCACCACTAGATTCTTTGGTTCGTTCGTTCGCCATGAAAGGTATTGGCTAGCTACGTTGCATGTAGATCTACATGTATGCATTCCTGGGTTGGCAAAGTATTTTTTGTATTCATTTTTTTCCATTTCCAGTTTATAGTTGATATTGACTATCATAAGCACTTTGTTATCTTTTACGGTTGGCAGAATATCAGGAGTGGCTCTCGACTTTGACCGGTTCTTCATATCAGCTTTTGCATTCGCTCTGTCTTCTTGCGTTTCAGATTCTGTTTTCTTAATAGCGTTCCTTCTCCTATGTTTTCTGTGTGTTCGTTATTCTGGCGGGACGTAGAGCACAGCTATCGATTGCCTGAAACGTTGCTGAAACAGCGCCGTCCGTCGAGCAGAGTGGAACACGCATGCTTCACGTCACGTGAGATTATATTATAAGTAGTTTGAGGTTGATGTTTACAATTACTATATTTGTGAGTATTGCAATCTGTTATTTGTTTATCGTTTGTGAGTTTGTGTAGTGTAATATTGCACAATGTTTGAACATAATATGATATTTAGTTGAATAGTTTTGTCTTTTTACATTTATATTTGTAAGTATTCGTAGATATGCGAACACTGTCCATCATATTTGCGAAAGAGGTTATGATGTGTTACACTGTATCTGTAACCTTCACCGATTTCATTCCTGTCGTTGCTGGTTGCTCACTTCTCTCTCACTCTTCCCTTTGCGTTTGTCTGATTGTAAAAGAAGACGTTGATATTTCCCTTTTTCCACTTCGTTTTTTTTACCGCTGACATATGATCCACTTTTCGCACACTTTTTGGTTCCCATACTATATCCCCATTCACAATGTCTCCGCGCTGTGTGTTCATTACGCGCTGCGCGCTCTTCCACTTCGTCTGCGTTCCGTTTGCATTCCAATGTCACCGAACTGTTGGATAGTATTTTTAGCATGAAGTTTGTTGAGTCGACATTTTTCCATGGCAAAGAAGTTTTTTTCTTGCTTTGCAATCGATCGGTCTGATACTCACTACTGGCTCTGGTCTTTCTCATTTCGACTATGTTATTTCGATACAAGTTCTTATTTCCTTTTCGTTATAATTTGTTGTTGAAAGGATTTTTCAAAATTTTGCGGACAGGTGTTTGCGCGTGGTTGTGTGCACTTTATCGCGTAAATAGTGGACTATTCACTTTGGGTGCTACTCCTACGGGGTTATTTTCGAAATACTTGTTTGCACATCCTTTACGCTATTCTCGCTTTTTTCTGGCATTGATCCGAAGATTCATCTTATCCGCTATAACCGCTATCATTGTTTCTTTTTTTAATATTTGCTTTGTAGAAGCTGAAGTCCTTGACGTATTCGGAACTTCACTGCTTGGGAGACATCAATTGCTGGATCGATTGACCATCGATTTACAAGTTCATAGTTCAGAAAATCATCTACTATATTCTACTACTACAGTCTACGTATACTCAATTCATTGAATTCTGTTCATTTGTATTGAAGGTGGGTTATATATTTTTCGTTCATTTTGAAGCGTTCAAATTCAAATGCGTAGCTAGCTTTATATATCGTCAAATATATTGCACTCATAATAATCGTTTTTTAGAATGTCGTCTGTGGCGGGCAAGCAATCGCTGGCTGCGCTGCTGGTCGGCTCTGCGTCTATCGCCGCACTCTTTGTATGGTATCTCACCACCCGCAACAAGAACAAGGTGTGTGTTTTTTCTCAATTTCTTCTTCCTTTCTACTATGTTTGTATTTGTAAACCAGTTGTCTTGTTGATTCTGTTTTTTGTTGTTATCTGATGAGCTTGAAGGATGTGGGATGATGAAGCGTTTACATGAAAAAGAGAAGGTTTTTATCCTTCAAACACAGTAACACTTGGATGGCGTCAACATCGTGTATGGATCGTTGTGTTGAGTGAGAAGGCAGTCAGGCTATTTGCTTAATCGGGCTTTTTTCTGTCGCTGTGCGGAAGACGGGGATAGATGGAGAGAGAGAGAATAGAGAGGAAAACTGGATGACGTCGTTCATGTAGGCTGTTGTGTTTGTGTGGGATATGTGAGAGACGAGGCAGGAAGAGGGGGTAGAGAGGCGTGGGCAGCAAATAAGAGGAACTCGACGAGGGGGGGGAAGCAATGCATGGAAACCATTTTGTGTATCAGCAGAAAACATTCGAGTTTTTCAAGGCTATTATATACGTTCAATGCATAAACACTCATTGCAAGCAGGTTCAACTTCTGAATTTTTATATGTGCAGCTATTAAAATTTTTCCCAAGGTTTGACATATTGATTTGAATATATTCTTCTTGTTCCATTGTACCTATGGATTCATTGCCAAAGTCATGTAAGTACTTCTTGAAGCTGTAGCTGTAGCTTTGTCAATTTTCTTTGTGATAGATAGTAGGGAACGTAGTGATTCATAATTCCAATTAACTGACTGAATAACGTTGCACATTGCAGTGAGTAGGTTGAAATGTGCGAGGGAATGCTGTGCCGCAGTTTTTTTGCGAACCGAATGTACTATCGATTAGTTTGTCGCAGGCAGCAGCGAGCGAGCTGCGGCAATGGAGCCAAGCCATGTGAGAGCCCACAGAAAAGAGAGCAGAGAGGGAGTGAAAGACAGACTATGTTGGCAGCCGCACCGCAGCCGTGACGTTTGTTTAACACGAATGCTGAAAGTTTTGAACCGTTTCTTTTTTGTCTTTCTATAAAATACAACTATTCACTTTGAAATTTTGTTAACATTATCTGTGCCCTTATATTCATTACGTTACATAGTCTGGACGCTTCGGAGTATTTTTTTCACAGCGCCTAGATTTGTGTTGTATATGCTACAATGACGAACATATACATGTAATAGCTATCTATATGTATGAGAGCCTACTTGTTGGTCTCTCTTTCTCTCTCTTACCTCTTCTTGCTAGTATTCGAGTGACCTCGAATGACTGCGCGGTCGCCAATTCTTCCGTTGGTTTTGCTTTCACGATCTCAATCAGCTGACCTTGTCGTTGTCGCATTTCCATACTATTTGTAAGACGCGTGTTCATAATTTATGAGATGGAAGCAGTAATGGGAGAGAGTTGAACTAGGCGGGCGGGTGTGAGAGATACGCACTTTGTGTTTGATTCGGATGGTTCTGCTGGCTGGGTGCGTGTGCGTGCTAGAGAATGAGAGAGTGCGAGTGAGCACACGTGCATTGATTGATTCGAGTTGAGAGTTGAGAGTGGAAGGGGAGAGAGCGGGAGCGCGATGAGGCGATGAGGGGTGCTCGGCTGGCCAATGATGCCAGCCCCTAGCGTGTCACCTGTGCTTGCCACATGGTTCGGAGCATGTACCGCAGTTTCGTGTTGCGTGATGAATCTCAATCCACTTACAATACAATTAATGCACTATTTTATTTTTTATTATTCACATATTTTCAGATGGTCCGTGGACCTTCGGATAAGGCTGACGGAGTGAAGAAGGAAAACACATCTGTTGCGAACGGAGCAGTGAAGGAGAAGGATCAGGATCAGAAGAAGGCTGACGAAATGAAGGAAGTCAAAATCGAAAAGGACGATGGTCAGTTATAATTTGTTACTTTAGTGTGTTTTATGTGCTGGCTGAAGAAACGTTTTCAGTGAAAATTGTTGCGAACGACATTGTTGTGCCGCAGTCGGATATTGTTGTTGGACCCAGTGGAGATGCTCCCTCCAACGACGCTGACAAGGAGGTGCGTATCTCCCCATTATTCACTATTAGCTCTTCGCACTCTTCCCATCATGTGCTTGTTGTAGAAGTTTGCGTCTTCGTCTTCGTCGCAGCCGTCTTCTGGTGGCAGCCGATCCGTCTCGGAGGGAGACTACGAGCTGGAGGAGCCGGTATGTCCGATCGGGAAATTGTATTGTTTTTTTTCTTTGTAACTACACTACTACTTTTATTTTAACTTAACATCTTTCAATGTTTTTGTTTGTCGAAGTAATGAAAATCTTTTTTATTGATTTAATCAACAATTGATTATGTATCGTTCTGGGTAGTTATAATTATTTGTTAATTTTTGTGTGACTATTTAATTAGTCATGTTTTGAGGCTGTTCGTGAGAGCGCCGGTGAGCTGCAGCTGGAGTTGGAGGGCGAGACGGCGGCTCCGTTCTCGTGGAGCGAGGAGATGGAGAGGAGCTATCTGGAAGAGATCAGCGTGAGTGGACACAAGGCACGAGAGAGGGGAGGACGGGTTGATGAGGGTGCATTTGCAGCAGGAGAAGGCTGCGCGCGACGCCAACGGCGAGAGCGACGAGTACGACGGCGCCCAGTCGCCCGGACTCGCCTCACAGAACTCGGAGGTAAACCCATTACTTTACACGTGGAATGTTGATGAAAGTATTGTTTTTGTTGTAACGCCGTGTTCAGCTTTGTCTATAGTGGTTAGTTTGTTCTAGTTCTGGATTCATTGAAATTGCTGGATTGCTCGTTTCTCGACTTTCACGAGTAGCCAAATATTGATATAATGTGTGATAGTCTTATATGAGTTAAATACCGTTTTAGTAATTATTTGACAGTGAGTGATTGCATTTCGATTCGTATTGTTTGAAATTTTCCCGCTTTTGTGACAGCTGATTCGACTGATTGGGTGAAAAGATCGAGTGGATCGAAATGGAGGAAGGCTGTTGAGGCGACTGTTTGCTTTTCCGAGTGATGGCCGTTATCCGGAGTGTTGTGTTGACTTTGTTTCTCTGCTTGTCTTCATCTGCTATCCCATTACTTTGATTTGTTATTGTTTGAGTTTGCGCGTCGAATAGGTGGTTGTGGATATTAATTGTAGTTTTTGAAAACTACAATATCATTATTCATGGAATTTGAAAGGATATCAGGTAGTGTCGTAGTGGTATAATACCTTGATCTGTCGGTTTACGATTATTTGTTTAGGCTATCAGTTGCACCCCTGTAATATATCAGCTCAGCTGATGGAGAATGAGACAAGCGAAGCGGGGACGGGAATCGAATGAAAGGAGAGCGCATATGTGCCTTCTCTCTGTGTCTGTATGTTTAAAGGCCGCAAAATTCTCCATAGAAATGATTGATTACAGTGCGTGACAAGGCGTATCTCTGTGAGCGTGCGATGGCTAGAGAGGAGATGGGTACTGTAGGCATTATAATGTCATTTATGTTGATTGTGAGGTACAGAGTAGAGTCAAGCACGGTTTTTTTTTCGAGGCTCGGATAGGCATGCTTCTTATCTATTATAGATATTGTTGCCTGTGATCCAACTATTATTTTGCTATTATTTTGCTGATATAAGTTAAAGACCCTAGATTCTTGCCGATCTTAATCACATTGGAAAGTGCAGCGCAGGCACTCGACGGTAGCGATAGCGATTCCACGTGTTTGGGAAGTTGGTCTGTCGTGATCTCTGGCTGTCTGCCAATGCAGTATGATGACACCACTGGCAGCAGCAGCAGAGAGCGTGCACCGCGCGATAGCCGTGAAATAGAAGCGGGGGCAGATAGCTTGATATGGCGGACCGGTTGTTGCAGTCGAATGCCGTCTGCCCTCTCTAGCGCCGCCTCTACCCACACACTAGTCACCCCACTCACGAGAAAGAACCAAAAAGGGCATTAAAAAATTGCGATGACGTTGCACTCATATCGTCATGAGAAAGTGTGAAGTAACTGGTACACAAGTACTAATGTGTCCATTGGAAACGAATTATCCGTGTGTTTATATTAGATGTGATTGTATCGGTAGTTGGGAAGGAGATGAAACAGCGAGCGGTAGAGAGAGAGAGAGAGAGAGAGAGAGAGAGAGAGAGAGAGAGCAGGCTCGGATAGTCAAAGGCAGAGAACAATGGGTGTCCGACAAGTACATCCCCCCTTTACCGTTTTCCTTATCGTCTATCGGACGCGATTATAAACACAATCTGATCTTAATGGAGCATCCTAACATACACAATACATATCTAGTTTAAATTCTTGTTTAATAACAATCATACGCATGTTTCTATTAAAACATGTGTTTGCCGTAGTCATACATAAACTTTATAGCAATCTTTCAAGTGATAAGAGGTGTTGAACTTGCGGGTCACGACGTGTGTGTGCGTTGAAATGTTGCGATGGTAGCCAGACGGCGACTTATCACTATCACAGCGGAACGGTTTTTTTCTCGGTGTAACGTCTTGGCGCCGTAAGTTTATCTTACTTGAAAATTGTTTCTGAACTTGTGTGATTTGAATTGAATCAATTGGGGTGAGGGAAGGTCATGAGACAGCAAAGGCAACATCTGTGGAACGTATTGTGGCATGGCATTCTCTTCCCTGTATACTCTGTGTTTCTTTTTCACATTCATCCTCACGTTTTCTATTAATCACAATGGCTCAGCCGGGGCCGACCTCGTGTGTCTGTCTAGACACTAGAGAGACGGTGTGGTATGCAAATGAGAGAGGATGAAATACTGCGGATAGTGGAGAGAAGAGAGCGAGAGATCGAGAGATCGATATTGCGTGTTCGGAGATGATCCGTGCATCGTGTCCTGGGAAATCGATTCTTATGATCTTTATTTTCCTAGGATGAATTAATCCATTTCCGATATGGTTGGGTTGGTGAACAAGGCGGTTCCATGAAAAGATTTGTTGTCAATAGAAGAACCGCAGTTTCCCACACCCTGCTGTCTGTAAAGAAAAACGAACTATGCACTTCTACCGTCTCTTTGAGAAGCATGTATCATTCATCGGCCGAACATTTAAACGAACCGGCAACAATTGTTTCTTTTAATGGAGTGGTTATATTTTACAACAGGAACAGGTTGTCGCTGGGGTAGCTCTCGAGGGTGTCGCCATCTAAGTTGCCCTTTTCACTACTCGCTGGCAAATCGGTATCGGTCAATGGAAGATGATTTGTGTATGATTAAAATCTATACTCACACACTCAAGCGCACGGTACCGTATAGACTACGTATACGTTGTCATATTCTTTCATGGAATAAGTGCTGAAATCGAGCGGTTCGCATTGGCGATTGGAGTCTAGCCAGCTGGCAAGTGAGCGGGTGCGGAATAGGATTGATGGCTGCTGTCTGGGTGGAGTGGAGAGAGAAACAATGCGCAATCGTGGCTGCTGGAGTGAGTGTTGCACGCGCGGCTGTAACAATTGACGTGCGTTGTCTGGTCAGATGATTTTCCGCAGTGATTATTGAGGATGTCTACGATACGTATCCGCATTCTGAGAGAGACTTAGTGTGACACAAACTTTATTTCGGCTTGAACTAGGAAGGAACATATCAGAGGCAAAGTATCCCATACAAGAATTTTGATTGAATTTCTACATTTGCAGTGGATGATATGGCTTTGAGGCACAGTGACTTGGCATTGCATGTGGACTTGCGCATGTGGGGCGTGTCGGCTCGCTCCGCCCCCAAAAGTGCGCGGCGTGTCTGTCTGCTGGCTAGCGATCGGTGGAGGGGGGAAGCTCTGTTCTCTATTGTCGCCCCGCCCCCCTGTCTCGTCGCCCGCACTGCGCCCTGTGCCCCTGTCCGACGGCCGGTCGGTTCCTATATTCGCACTTATTGATTGCCTTATCTATTGGGCGATTATAGCATTCCCGTTATTTCGTCGATGACGTTGTACACGTCCATCCCGTACGCTTTGATTCCGCCGCAGCTCATTCCTACTCATCTGCCTCCTCCGCCGATTGTACGGCTGCCGTTTACATACGCCGTTCCTCCGCCGCCTCTACCCCTGGCTCTGCGCGGAGTACCGCCTCCGTCGCTCCCCTTGCCGGTTGCCTCTTCGAACCAGTACCAGTACCAGCTGCCGCACTTGAGCATGGTTGCTCCTCATCCTCCGCTCACTGCTATGCCGCGACGAAACAGCAGTGGAAGCAGCACACACTCATCCTCTTCCGGGGCAAGCACATCCTGTCACTCTACCGCCAGGAGCAGAGTGAGTCCGCTGTTTCATGTTTTCATTTTGTTGGAGGTTATCTGAATGGACAGTAACGTGCGTACATAGATGGACATAAGTTTTTCGGTGTTCAAATGATTGTATGTGTGCACTCTTCTGCATGCCTCGTGGTTTTCCTTTTCCCGCGCGATTCGGGGCTTTTCTCTCTCGGTGCCGCGGTGCCCGCTCGCTCACTCATGCCTCACCCGTCTGCCCGCCGCGATCAATCGATACCGCGGTCTAGACTGTCTCTCTGTCGCGAGTGAGCTCGCTCTCATCGCATGTTGCGCTATCTTTTCGTAACTTCCAAGCCTTTGCAATTATGCATGTTACATAAGTTGACCTGTGTACCTTTCTGGACTGTTCGAATGTTGCGAACGTTACCTTCTCATATCTTATCTTTCTATTTAACCGTGGTTCGTCCTTTACTATCCATTTGTCGTTTGGTTCTACGATTACCTCTGATAAGGGTCATCGGTAAGTCCTCTTGTCTTACGAGCGGTAGTCGAGTCCTTTTATGGTTACGTTGCAGTGATTATATATGTTTGCAGTAGCCTGATTGATATCGTGTATTCGAAACAGCAACATTGTGTCTTGACGCCAGGAAGTGTAGGTATGCGTGAAGGGGCGCAGGAGCGATGCGATTGTTACACTTGAACCTGGAGCCACCAGCTGATATCTCGCTGATTTTGATTCACTACATCTATCTCTACGAGATGCGTTTGTACTCTTTGTTGCACTATGTGATGAGCGCAATTTTTTTGACATTTTTCAAAAACAATGCTTCATTATCTGGCTGAAACATAAATGTGGTTTAATGTTTCGAATATATCAGCAAGGTCATTGCGTACTGAATGCACTTGGAATAGCCAGCAGACTAGTTCGTATTAGAACTTGGAACCGAGTATGTAGGTTTTGATTTTGTTCGTGATGATAGCGAGAGTGATGCGGGATGCGCTAAAATTGTAATGGCTTTATGAACGTTGCATCTTGTATCTGAATGTAAGAGCCATATATCTGCTAATATTATATTCGTTATTTTTGCTTCAAGGTTGGTCTAGACGAGAGAGAATAGGTTAATTTGCATAACTATGGGCGGTATGGGAGGTCGCTGGTACTATCAATGCGACTCGCGTGATCATCTCATGATGTGAATAGATGGTTAGCCCCTGTCGTCTTCTCTTTGTGGGCATCACGGTTGTGTAAACTGCCCGCGTCTGTCGCCGATTTGTGAAGGGATATATGTATCTTGTGTCTCAAATGGAGCGAAAGGAAAGCGATGCTATCTTGTGAGCGGCGTGGCGTGTGAAATGAGACGGGTGGAGTGGAGAAGGGAAGGGTGCATCTAGGTGTCTGCCAACCCAACCAGCTCGTTTCTCTTGCCTCTCTTGATCGAGTGTGCAACTCGCTCCTCCGCCAGTCTGCTAACGGCCTTTGTGTCGGGGTTCACTACTAGGAATACTAGGAACTAGAACTTCAGCACAAGGCATGATCGAATCTGAATATATTCCGGGGACATACATAATTATGATGTGTATATCTCGGATTTTCTAATAGGTTTGATAATCTTTCAATCGAGGGGGTGTTTAATAGATCAGTTAAATTTCATTTTGCTACACATCAAATTTCATTTTGCTACACGTTTCATGCGAATGGAATCGACGGGGACATTGATAGGCATGGTAGGGGCGAATATTGGTATTCTGTATTAATATGGAATTGTACTGAGTGAGTGCACTATTGGAATATACGGCTGATTATTACACGCACACGAGGCACATGTCAAGTGTTCATTGACCAAATTAGCGAGCCTTGATTGATTGGTTTTGTTTCAGGTGTCGTCGCAGGATTCTGGACGAGCTACGGGCGGCGTGGCGTCTTCGCTGTCGCCGCTGGATGACGGAGGCGAGCCGCTGCCGATGTACGAGTTCGAGATCCCCAACTCGCTCGTCGGACTCATCATTGGAATCAAGGGAAAGACTATCAAGGAACTCAGCCAGCGCACCGATGTCCGAATGCTTATTCGCGCCCATCATACTCCCGCTAAGGTGGACACGCATCAGATCTGCCAAGTGAGGAGCTTTATCTCATTTTTTGTTGGTTTAAGATACGTATGTGTTTTTCAGGTGCGCGGCAAGCGCGATCAGATCAACAGGTGTCTGCAGATGCTGAGGCGTCGCTTCCCTCCGGCGCGCTTCCCTGAGCTCAACCTCCAGCCCGTGCTTCCCCCGCCCCTTCCCGCCAATGTCTTCGACGCGTTCAACGCGCAGCCCAGCTGGGTACGTGCGACTTGTTGCTTTCCACAATGGGTATACTATATGAGTATATTCATGACTCATGAAATACCGTAATCGTGCGTATCTGACAACGCGCGTTGAATAGGGAGCGTGTGGGAAAGAGACAAAGCGTCGGTGTAGTTGTGAGAATTTGAAGCGAGAAGCTGTCAGCAGGGTAAAGTGCATGGTTCAATGCAGGCCAATCAATGAAATTTGAACTTGGGCCAAGTTTGCATGGATTAGGTGAACGTTAATAGGGACTTGTTGTAAATGTGTGATTTTTTTTGTTTGTTTCAGCTGACTCTTCCGGAGGGAGTGTCGTGTGAGGTGGTGTGCTCATCTCTGGTGGACCCCGGCCACGCGTTCCTGCAGCAGCCCACTCACCCCAGCTACTCTAGCCTCTCTCACCTCGACATGTACATGCTGCGACTCTACGGCAGCCAGGCCACCACCATTCCCGAGCTGCCCAAGCCGTGTAACAGTGAGTGGGAGGAACACCTGACAAAGTGTTGCGATGGGTGTGTAGCGGGAGTGTGGGAAGAGAACGATGCACTAATTGGATGGGAAAAATTTATTACCCTTCACCGCAGGGTCATCTTTTGCGAGTGCAAGTGTACTTGGGTTGGTATTAGTGATCAGTATCGTATGCGTACGTGAATGATGACCTTCTTCTTCAGCTGGTCTGTTGTGTGCGGCCCCTGTGCTCGGAGCGTGGTTCCGCGCAGTCACAGTCGTCTACTATGCGGAGCAGGATGAGGTGCTGGTGAGGTTCGTCGACTATGGAGGATACACTCGTCTCCCTAGGGCCGAACTCAGGCAGATCAGGTACTTCAATTAGGAGGATTTGGATTATATGAATTTATATGAAAAAGAAGATTATATGAATTTTTCTTCAGGACTGATCTGATGACTCTGCCGTTCCAAGCTACCGAGGTTTACCTCGCGCACGTGCAGCCTGTTGATGGAACCTGGCAATGGGGAGAGGACGCCACCGAGCTCTTCCAGAAGACGTGCATGGGAAAGGTTATCGAGGCACACGTGGTCGGATTCCACGTTGATGATAAGATACCCTTTGTCGAGCTCACTGCCACTGATGGAGAGAAGGTGAGTACTTTTTTTTGAAAGATACTGGTAGTAATGTTTGTTGTTGTAGACGGTGCGGGTAGACCGTGCTCTGATGGAGGCTGGATTTGCGAAGGCGTCGGATCCGTCCAAGATGGTTAGGCAATTGAAGAAGGAGGCGAAGGAGAAGGAGCCCGTCTCTTCCGCCGTCGTCGCCGCCGCGTCCGCCGCCAACCCCGCGCCGGTCGCGGTCGCATAACGTGTGTTCGAATCGGACGCGTCCTATATTGAATTGTATGCATTGCAGGTGCAGGTGTGTCGGACGCTTGTCCGTGCTTGGTTACGAGTCGAGTGGCGGGCGGCTGCCGCCGACCCGTCCATGCCTACACTTCCCATATCCCAACTTCATCTTCACACACCTGCACATCACATGTGCATCATTGATTCACCCACCCCGTTCCCCGTGTCGAGCTAACCGATTTGCTTTGCGAGAGAGAAAGACTAGCTAGCGTGCGCTTCGGGCAGATGCACAGCACACATGCACATGACACTGTGTAGATAGTCTGAGGACCAACCCGAGTGCGCTACTTGTTTAGATGTTACTGTAAAAACGAACCGCAGAGATATCATATAGATCCTACAAAATGATTAAGAAAAATTGTTGACCTTGTTTTTGCCGTTTCGCAGTGTTCTCTTCTCTTGATTATGTTTTGACGAATTGTGTATTTGTCCATAGTGTTTCCCACTCTATCCAGTAAGTTATATTCCCTGCTATACGGTCGGTTGCAAGCTCATTTCCTCCCTGACAACGTTATTCAAATGAAACAGACCCCGCCCATCAGGCACCGCCCTCCACTACTATTTCTCGTTTTCCCAACAAAGTTCGTTCACTGTTCTGTTAATGTTTCCGATACAATTAGTATATCTTTTATTTGGTTCAGAGTTTTCTTTTTCTTTTGTGTGCTACTATTGTATTAGAGAGAATCAGATCAGAAATAAATTCGTCTTCAAAGTGGCAATGATTGCTTTGTCATTACCATACAGACTGTTATTGCGTTTTGCAACAACTGTTTTCTTGAATTGGTTATGAACGAGTGAGTTTTGCATAGGATTGTGTTGGTTGCTGTGGTAACATGCGCGTAGAGATACGCCTCGGCGGTCCCGACAGTCCACATACCTGTAGTGTCGTATTTGATAGTCAACCGTTCTCCGTCATTCCCCATGTCCGCTCGTCCCGCACTTCGACCGGGAGAGCTGGACTATCCCTACTATCCATTCCGAATCGCTGTCGATGCTGTGCTAGTATCATCCACTGATAACCTCGCCATGCAGCATCAGAGGGACCTCTTCGAGAAGGTGAGTGGAGAGAGAAGGGGGGGGAGAGATGAACCTACATCCAGGCGATGAAACGAGAGGGTCTTGTGATACAACATGAGACAGTGGGTACTCTTCTCTTCACTATGGTATCCACTCCGTTTCAACGACTCTGCAGACAGGCCGAGAAAATGCAGCTGTATTTCCCCCTGAAGAATGTGGGTTGAGAGAGAGGGAGGAGAGAGATAGGGGAGGAAGAGAGAGAGGGGGGGGGAGAGATGGAGATAGAACGGAGGTGCTATTCAGAGTCACATAGAGCCGAGTCGGCCGACGTGTTGCATATCGCTCTCGAAAGTGTTCGTCACCGACGATCACGGTAGGAGCAAATATTATGGCCAGATCAGTTGCAGTAGGGGTGTACTCACGATCAGAAGCATTTTTCACCATACTTCAGTAATTTACCTTTCTCAACTTTTTCGTTCATACTCTCTCCGCCACTACAACGCGAGTTTTCCTTCTCCCTCTCTTCTCACCATACTAGCTTCGGTACTCATAGAGTCAGAGAGAGAGCTCTTCGATCTTGACAGATGGTTTCCAGTCCGCCACGTGGACGCTCCATTCCAGCGCAAGTTCGCGCACCTCTACGCAGACTACGAGGACGAGTGCCGCTTTTTCAGCTCCTGCCAGCGACAGCTCATCACACATCAGGTACGCGCACTCTGTCCAGTGATCGTAATCGTACACACCACCGCGATTCCACACTCGTCCACTTCGAACACGCCCCACTTCTCCAAACAACTCAAGTGAAGATAGAAAGAGCGGAGTGATGAAGTGTTTAGTGGAAACAAGACATTGGTAGGAAAGTGAGAAGTGTGTTGAGATCCTGACCGAGATCGACATCTCGCGCGACATGGAGGCGTCGGCGGGGGAGAGGGGGGAGAGTGTGGCCACGCTGGACATTCTCAAGCACGCGCCCCTCCGGCGGCGCGGACTGCCCTACCTCCTCATGAACGAGGCATACCAGGAGGCGTACACACTGCACGACGGAAGCGAGGTAGGGGCTGGCTGTCTGACTCTCTCTCTCTCTCTCTTTCTTTCTCATTACACAGTTAATCAAATAAACTTGAATCTTCTTTAACTCTCTTTTCCGTGCAATGCTTTCTGAATTGGCTCACAGTGACAAAATACCGTGAGAGGAGAGAAAAGTTTTTGTTCCGTGCAGGAGGAGCCGTACTTCCGGCGGATGAAGGGCGAGCGAGTCGTGTCTTTCGAGGAGATGTGGGCGGAGCGGGGCGGCGACGCTCGGAAGGACCTCGCCAGCCGATGGTGCAGGTTCTGGAAGTTCCAGCCACTCAATCTCATACGGTAGGTAGGGAGGCTTTCTTCACTTTAGTACTCATGATGACACAAAACACAATGAGAGGAGAGAGAGAGAGGGAGAGAGAAAGAGAAAGAGAGAGAGAGAGAGAGAGAGTGAGAGAGAGAGACTGTTGCAGGGAGTACTTCGGCGAGCAGATCGGCTTCTACTTCGCGTGGCAGGGCACATTCGTGTCTGTTCTCTGGCCGGCGGCGGCCGTCGGTATCGCAGTCTTCGCATTCGGACTCGCCAAGAGGTGCCCAGTTATGGAAGTTGTATAGTCAGGTCCGATCGATCTCACCGAATGGCATACGCATGGTGTGTCGATTGGCAACGAGTAAGTCGTAAGTGATGTGGGAGCTCGGCGATTACTATGTACTACGTGTACTTGATTCAAAGTTGAAGGATGGGGCTGGTTTCAGCGTGACCCGGTCTCCGATGTCGATCAATAACTGCAGCATGGTGCAGTGGGACGGGACTGAGGAGCCCGTGCCTTGCCATCTCAGAACGCAGTCAGCAAGTCTCTCTCTCTCTCTCTCTCTCTCTCTCTAGTTTTCTCTTTCTCTTTCGTCATTCGGTTACATATGTCCAATAAGTCCTTTTCTTGCAGGGCGGCCCGCTTCTTCTCCACTCTCTCATCGTGGTGTATGAAGTCATTCGACAACGAGCTCAACGCATTCTTCGCCGTGTTCATGAGCATATGGGGTGGGTTGGGGGGAGATCAGAGCGCCGAGAGAGAGGGAGGGAGGGAGGGAGGGAGAGAGAGAGAGAGAGAGAGAGAGAGAGAGAGAGGGAGGGAGAGAGAGAGAGAGAGAGATTCCTCCAGGCTCGCTGTTCTACCAGCTGTGGCGACGCAACAACTCGGTGCTCGCCTACCAATGGGACAGCGAGGAGTTCAAGGCAATGGAGCCTGACAGACCGCAGTTCCACGGAACACATGTGCAGACGGTGGGAGGAGGATAGAACTAGAGCGGCCACGACACTTGTCTCCTACCTCAAGATGAGAGATCCCATACAAGGCTGATAGACTAGGGGAGAGAGAGAGAGAGAGAGAAAGAGAGGAAGAGAGGAAGAGATAGATTCATCCATGTCAGGACCCCGTGACCGGCGAGTCGGAGTGGTTCTATCCGCAGTTCACGCGCGCCGTGCGGATGATGGTCTCCGTGATGGTGAGTGGGCGGAGCCACAAGGGGCGGAGCTTCAAGGGGCGTTGCAGGTGATGGCGCTGTGCATGTGCACTGTGATCATCTCCGTGCTGTCGGTGATTCTGTTCAAGCTGACGATGATCGGGTGGTATTGTGGAAAGGAGCTCACGCTGGTGAGGGGAGAGGGAGAAGAGGAGAGAGAGAGGAGAGACAGAGAGAGGGAGAGAGAGAGAGAGAGAGAGGGAGGGAGAGAGAGAAGACATTGAGCCTTACCTTGCATTGCACAGGTGTGCTCTGCCCTGTCCGCCTGGCTGCCCGCTCTCCTTAACACCTCATCCACAATGATTCTCGGACAGCTGTATGAGAGACTCGCCAAGAAGCTCACCGATTGGGGTATGCGCTCTCCCATCTCATTTTCTCTCTCTCCCTCCTTCTCTCCCTCCCTCTCCCACTCTGCCTTCATCCCTATCCAAGGTCCAAGGATTTGTATATTGACTGATATCGATTGGCGCAGAGAACCACCGCACGGAGAGCGAGCACAACAACGCGCTCGTCATCAAGCTGTTCGTATTCCAATTCGTCAACAACTACACCTCACTCTTCTACATTGCATTCGTTCGACCCGAGAACCATGTGGGTGTGACAGAGTGACAGAGACAGGGTGGTGACAGTGCGGCATAATGACAATGACAGGGTGACAAAATGACAGAGTGACACTGACATGAATACAGTTCACAGTTGCGGAGTTATAGCGTGACAGAATAATCCCAGCTGACAGTAACAGTGACACTGTCCGTGACAGAGTGACAGGGTGACAATGACAGGGTCTGCAAAAGGACGGTCTGTTCGGTCTCGGACCGGAGTATAGGGATGTGTGCGTGGATGGAACGTGCGGGAGTATGCTCGCCGTGCAACTCATGAGGTGAGTGAAACCCCCCCCCCTCTCTCTCTCTCTCTCTCTCTCTCTCTCTCTCTCTCTCTAAATCTTTTCTTTACAGTAACATGATCATCAAACCCCTTCCCAAATTCACCAAGGACGTCGTTGTACCGTAAGTACACTGTAAGAAAGTTTAGATGTTTTATTTTTATTTTTCCAGTTATTTCGTGCGCATCACTCGGCTATTGCACTTCTACAGTGGCACGCAACGAACACTGGACGACATACTGAAGGTGAGAGCAATCAATCAATAATCAATTAATCAGAATCAGAATGATTATCTCGAATCAAGTAGCACACAATAATATCGATTACGGAAATTACGGTCGATATACGCAATCAATCACCACTGGGAAATAATAGGAGACGGACGCATCGAATGTTCTCATACGAGAATGGATGAAACCATCGGCGGGCGAATTCGCACTGTACGAATTCAACGAGAAGATACTGCTGTTCGGATCGACCATGGTATGGTGTATGGATGAGTGGAAGGTTAAGAACAGGACGAGAGGGATATAAGGAGAGAGGGAAAGAAGGAGAGAAGGAGAGAGGGAGAGAGAGTGCGAAAGAAAAAAAAAAGAGAGATATGCTTTCTAGATGTTCGCAGCGTTGTTCCCCCTGGCTCCCCTTATCGCGCTGGTCATAGGACTTGTGGACCTTCGCATCGACGCATATCGATTGGTGAGTGATGTCATCACATTATGAGAGAGAGAGAGAGCGCGCACGAGAGAGAGAGAGAGAGCGAGAGAGAGAGCGAGAGAGAGAGAGAGAGAGAGAGAGAGAGAATTTCAGCTGTGGTTCAACCGTCGCCCTGTTCCGGTGCGAGCCAACGGTATCGGCATCTGGCTGCCCATTCTCGCATTTCTCCAATACGCTGCGGTGATCAGCAACGCTTTCATAGGCGAGTCTCTGCTTCTCTCTCTCTCTCCCCTCTCTCCTTCTCTTTCAATAACTCTTTCAGTGGCGTTTACCTCGGATTTCTGCCAGAACTTCTTTTCCGACATTCTCAAGTGTTCGCTCGAGAATCGACTTCTCATTGTGATCGTCTTTCAGGTAGGTGACCGAAAAAAAAATCTTTCATTTGGGGAAAGAAAGGCATGATCGTAAGCATCGTAGTAGTGAAGGTGAGGATCGGGAGTGAGAAATCAAATCAAACGTTCATCCGGAACCGTTATATCTGAATATGACAACACAATCATGATGATATGAAGCATACAATAGTGCCTAAGATGCTAGATACATGGGCTAACGCCGGGGAAAGACAGGTAGGCTGACGAGGTTAGTGGTGGGAAGACGATACTTGATCGATAATCATTCCTGGACCATTAGAGTATCGTTCTTGACGTGTAGAGCTCCGGGAACTCCTTTGCTTCCATACCAATGAGTATCTCCTCGCGCCATAGCTGCCACATGAGTGTACTTCCCGCCGCCTCACTGGTTACTCGGGAAGGATTCTTGTCGATGACCGAACATTCGACGGCGGTGGGGCAAAATGAGGACCCGGCCGCACGCCGCGGGGAAAAGAAGAAGAAGAATAAGAATAAGAAGAATAAGAAAAAAAATTCGTTCTGGCGCGCAATGGGAGTGAGGGAATGCCATAAGAAAGTGCTAAAGGAACTTGGAGAGAGGGTGTGATAAGAGATAAGAGAGAGATGAGAGAGATACATGTGGTTCACAGAACTGTGTGTTGCTGCTCAAGTACGTGCTGCAGTCGGTGATTCCCACTGTGCCGACGACCATTCGAATCGCGCAGCGGAGGGTGAGTGGAGAGGGAGGGAGGGAAGCACACAGTAAAAGCCGCACGAAAATGGGCTATGAAACCCGGTCAGTGTCCTCCACATATCACATATCCGTGTAGAAAAGAAATGCTGCTTCCGAGTCAGAAAGATGCAAAATGCAAGGCTACTTCAAGCGTCCATGTCTTCTTTTTTTTGCCGCCTTGAGATCAAAGCTGCGTCGTTTTCAGAAACGTTTCGTTCTGGCGCACATTGTCGAGAAAGGAGACGTGCCGAATATGATCTACCACAAGTGAGTCGCTGTTATTTGAATTTGTGGAAATCTATGATGTATGTGTATGTGTATAATCATTACTAGTACTGAAGAGAGTAACAATAGGAAGGCGACGCGTCGCGCGACGCAAGCATGGAAGGCGAGGGCGGGCGGAGGGGGGAGGAACAGCGAGGAGTCGACATTCGGCGAGCAGAGGAAGAAGTGGAGGAGCAGCAGCAGCAAGAAGACACTCACTGGCAGGTTCGCCAAGAACAGCGTCAGCACCGAGGCAGCGGGTGGGTATACACCCTTCAATTAGTGGGCTACTTTCACTTATATTACATGATTTAAAAAAAAGAAATGTAATAAGCTCGCAACTAGAAAGTCGCGCCGCCTGCGTCTCTTTTTGCGACGGTCAATGACTTGGGAGAGCAGAGGGTAGGCCGCGTCGCGTTCCCACCATCCACGCTCTGCGGCGGATGGGCGCCTGGCCAAGCGGCCAAGGGGTTACCTCGCAGGTTATGATTATAATTATTCAGGAGTGGACGAGAAGAAAAGAGGCGGTGCTATGCCGGCTGTCAGCGAATGAAAGACTGTGATATACATGCTACTGGTACTATTGTGCAATTATGTGTTTCGCTATACCTATACTGTCTGCAATTTGCGAATTTGCCTAAATACATGTATACATCTGTGAGTCAGAATAATCTCAGACAAGATAAACCAATTTACCAATATTTATCAATGCCACATAATATATACGTGATAAACGTGAGAATAGGTGAGATTCGTGTCGGGACCCAGCGTGTGTTTGAATGTGTACATATCTAGTGCTCCGGCCAGACTTCGGCCATGTGCTGCGAGCACTCGCCGCGCATTCGATCCAAGAAAGCACGCCCCTCCGAGGACAGCGAGCACGCATCGAACAGCGTCGAGTCGTGGAGAATCTGAAGGGCCGTGGTGGTTCATTAGCCCCGCCCCGTCTAGCCCCGCCCCCTACCTTGGCGCATCGCCGGCGGACGGAGGCAGACTTGGCGACCTGGTCGAACTGTCCCGCAAGATGGATGAGAAGGCGGGCGAGAGCGAGGAAAACAGGGTGGCCGGCCGGGAACTGACCGAACTGAAAAAAGAATACAATGCGTGATGCCTACTGTAGTACGAAAATGAAACACTAATAGGTGGAGAGAGAACGGTGGGTTGATATGAGAGAGAGACTGACCTGTAGCGAGTATCCGTAGCCATCAATGCAATCCGTCAGCTGGTGGCGAATGTCCGAGTACTGTAACGGTAAATGTTGCTCTGTGACATTTGTGCGCCCCCCCTCGCACTACCGTACCTCGTCGCAGGTGGGAGGAGTGATCTGTAGCCAGTAGGCGCACACCGAGACGGCCAGCAGATACCTCGCCGACGTGATCTTGAGGTCGAAGAATCTGAACGAAAGGCTAACGGGAGTTTCTCGTACATGTTTTTCAATCACGGTCATTGTTTCCGCCCAATGAACGACATTACGGGGTCCGTGGATAACTCTAGTTACATAACGTCTCTCGTCGTGCCCCCTCACTTCTGCATGTTGACAGCTGTGGATCGAGCGGCGGAGAGGGCGGGCGCATCGGACGGTGAGAGGGACAGGAGGAACACCAGACCATCGCCCAGGGACGGAGAGCAGGGCGTGACTGGAACAACATGCGGTCATTGACTGCATTGTATTTGATACTTTTAGTTTAGTTACACGTCTGGTGTGTATAAATGTATAAATGTAGTGTAATGTGTAGTGTATATACGTTCATTCTTTTAGTGTTAGTGTATAACAAATCCCTCACCGTACTCCTTGATGTCGATGCTGGCGTGTCCATTGATCCGCGTGAGCAGATCGAGCATCTCGGCGCAGTCATGCCGCTGATCGGCCGAGCGCGAGTACGCATCCACCGGCGAGACCTGGACACGGCTCTCTGTCTCTCTGTCTCTCTGTCTCTCTGTCTCTCTGTCTCTCTGTCTCTCTCTGTCTCTCTCTCCCTCTCTCTCTCCTCTCTCTCTCTCTCTCTCTCTCTCTCTCTCTCTGTCTGTCTCTCTCTCCCTCTCTCTCCTCTCTCTCTCTCTCTCTCTCTCTCTCTCTCTCTGTCTCTCCCGCACTCACATTCTCCGCCTCGTCGAGTATGACTGGATGCACGGCGTTGTGTCTTCTCCTCCTCTCCACCCCCTCTCTTCCCCCACTCCTCCGACACATGTGCATGCATCGCAGCCGCGCGCGCACCAGCTTCGCCAGAGTGCAGAACTCGCCTGCGCATGCGAGTTGTTTACTTGTTGACTAGTTGCTGACTCACTGATTGTGACTTTGCCGTTGACCGCCTCGAGCAGTTCATTGGTGGCGTCCACGGCAGCAGAGTGGAAGGCCTGCCGGGTACTGCGAGAGATCTCCCGATGCAGACTGGTGCGGATGGGGGTGGCTGGAGTCAGAGGATGAGAGAGGGAGGGAGAGAGAGGGGGAGAGAGGGAGAGAGAGAGAGGGGGGAAGAGAGAGCGTGCTCACCACATGTCTCCAGCTGCACGTGGTTTGCTTGGAACACCAGTTCGTTGCTCTCCTCCACCAGCTTGAATCTGTTGATGAGTATTCGTGTCCGCAGCCGCGCCTCCTCTGCGTCTCTCTCCACCGTCTCTGTCGTCTCGCGCTGCCCGGGCGCGTGTCGCGCGGACTCTTCTATCAGCGCGCACACACGGTCCAGACGCTTCTGTAGAAAGGAATTTTAAAAAAGAAAGGAAAAAACACAATAGTCAGACTAGAACATTAGAAGTGAGCATCTATAGGACAAAGAACGGCTACATTCTAAAAGCTGGGCTGTGAATGCATACAGTGCACTCTTATTGTACGTGGGGCAGCACATGTTTTCCTCTTCTCCCTTTATCCTCATCCGTACACCCGCACATGACTCCCCCCTCTCAAAACACCATATCACTCCCAAGAGTCTAGGAAGACAATTCGATTTCCCCCCGGCGTCTCACGCTCAGACGCGGTGACTAAGGCGGGAGCGAAACTCTCTCACACACACACAACTCATTAGAGAGGGCGCGCAGCGCCCTCTCTTTTGGCTTAGGATAGGGCTCGCGCCAGAATTTTCAAGAAGCTATATCCAAAAATCATGTTAGCAGGAATGTGAACTCATCCAATTCACGTTAGTTAGATTCGCACGGCCAGATCACTAATTGATGGCATCTTTGTATCTTTTCTCCGAAAGAAGTTATGAGCGATCTCGCGCACTCATGAGGTGAGAGGCCAGCGTGTGGGTGGGTGGGTGGATGTCGTGTCCGGTAACGCTGACTCTCTGCCGAAAGCGTACTCTCTCGCGTTTTCTGCGCGTGTTCTCCAACTAGCACTTTGAGTGTAGTTCGCCTCGCCGCCGCCAGCGTCTAATTCGCGCCGGGTTTGCGTTGTTTTGGGTTCCCGTCACTCTGGCTAGCTCTCTCTCCCGGCAGGCGGGCAGGGCGCGCACCACGGCGACCGAAATTCAGAGAAGTGTCGTTTAGAATTGTTTCTATACAATACCAAGAAAAATATAGTTACATATACACGCAACATTGTGCGTCACATCATAAAATGTGTCACATAATAGTTCTATGCGTACTAATTACCGACAGCGCTTGGGAATCAGAAAGAGAAGATATTTCTATGAAATTCAACAAAAGCACATATATTATCTGTTAAAAAGTACTTGCGTAAAGATATTAAGTTTGTCTTGACCCAATTCAACAAAAGCGCATGCATAAAACGTTTACAAATACTAACACAAACCTGCGCATAACGGACAGTGGACACTAACAGATGAAATTAGAGAGGGCGCGCAGCGCCCTCTCTCTTGGGTTAAAATAAGGCTCGCGCCAGAATTTTCAAGTAGCGATATCCAAAGGACATGTTAGCAACAATGTGAAGTCTTCCAATTTATGTTAGTTAGATTCGCACGGTTCCATAGGGCAGATCACTAATTGACGGCATCTTTGTATCTTTTCTCCGAAAGAAGTTATGAGCGATCTCGCACTCGCACTAGGCGAAAGGCCAGCGTGTGGGTGGGTGGGTGGGTGGGTGGGTGGGTGGGTGGGTGGGTGTCGTTTCCAGTCACGCTAGCTGATAGCTAGCCCTCTGCTGGCGGGCGAGCGCGAGAGCACGCGAGAGAGCACGCTGTTTGGAGAGAGACAGATGTACTTTGGTGGCTGCGATCAGTAGGAATTTAGTAAGGGGAGAGAGAAAGAGAGAACGAGAGAACGAGAGAACGAGAGAACGAGAGAACGAGAGAACGAGAGAACGAGAGAACGAGAGAACGAGAGAACGAGAGAACGATATAACGAGAGAAAAGGAGAAAAAGAGAGGAGGGAAGGAGGGAAGGAGAGACGGAGAGAACGAGAGAACGAGAGAACGAGAGAAGGATAGAAAGAGAGAACGAGAGAACGAGAGAACCAGAGAAAGAGAGAAAGATATAAAAAGAGAACGAGAGAGCTAGAGAACGAGAGAAAGAGAGAAAGGGAGAAGGAGGGATGGAGAGAAGAAGAGAAGGATAGAAAGAGAGAACGAGAGAACTAGAGAACGAAAGAAAGAGAGAAAGAGATAAAGAGAGAACGAGAGAAAGCGAGAACGATATAACGAGAGAATTAGAGAACGAGAGAAAGAGAGAATGGGAGGAGGAGGGAAGGAGGGAAGGAGAGAAAGAGAGAAAGAGAGAACGAGAAAACGAGAAAACGAGAGAAAGAGAAAACGAGAGAAAGAGAGAACGATATAACGAGAGAGCTAGAGAACGAGAGAAAGAGAGAAAGGGAGAAGGAGGGAAGGAGGGATGGAGAGAAGAAGAGAAGGAGAGAAGGAGAGAACTAGAGAAGAGAAGAGAGAGAGAGAAGAGAGAAAGAGAGAAAGAGAGAAAGAGAGAAAGAGAGAAAGAGAGAAAGAGAGAAAGAGAGAAAGAGAGAAAGAGAGAAAGAGAGAAAGAGAGAAAGAGAGAAAGAGAGAAAGAGAAAGAGAAAGAGAGAAAGAGAGAGAAAGAGAGAAAGAGAGAAAGAGATAATGAGAGAACGAGAGAAAGAGAAACCGATAGAAAGAGAAAACGAGTGAAAGAGAGAACGATATAACGAGAGAACTAGAGAACGAGAGAAAGAGAGAAAGTGAGAAGGCGGGAAGGAGGGAAGGAAAGAAGGAGAGAACGAGACAACGAGAGAACGAGACAACGAGACAACGAGACAACGAGAGAACGAGAAAACGAGAGCACGAGAGAACGAGAAAACGAGAGAACGATATAACGATATAACGAGAGAAATAGAGAACGAGAGAAAGAGAGAAAGAGAGAAGGAGAGAAGGAGGGAAGAAGAGAAGGAGAGACGGAGAGAACGAGAGAACGAGAGAACGAGAGAACGAGAGAAGGATAGAAAGAGAGAACGAGATAAAGAGAGAACGAGAGAACGAGAGAACGAGAGAACGAGAAAACGAGAGAAAGAGAGAACAAGAGAAAGAGAGAACGAAAGAAAGAGAGAACGATATAACTAGAGAACGAGAGAACGAGAGAAAGAGAGAAGGAGGGTGGTAGGAGGGAAGGAGGGAAGAAGAGAAGGAGAGACGGAGAGACGGAGAGAACGAGAGAACGAGAAACGAGAGAACGAGAGAACGAGAGAACGAGAGAACGAGAGAAAGAGAGAAAGAGAGAAAGAGAGAACGAGAGAAAGAGAGAACTGGAGAACTAGAGAAAAAGAGAAAGGGAGAAGGAGGGAAGGAGGGAAGGAGAGAAGAAGAGAAGGAGACACGCGAGAACGAGAGAACGAGAGAACGAGAGAACGAGAGAACGAGAGAACGAGAGAAAGAGAAAACGAAATAACGAGAGAACTAGATAACGAGAGAACGAGAGAACGAGAGAAAGAGAGAAAGGGAGAAGGGGGGAAGGAGGGAAGGAGAGAAGGAGAGACGGAGAGACGGAGAGACGGAGAGAACGAGAGAACGAGAGAACGAGAGAACGAGAGAACGAGAGAACGAGAGAAAGAGAGAACGAGAGAAAGAGAGAAAAGAGAGAAAAGAGAGAACGAGAGAAAGAGAGAAAAGAGAGAAAGGGAGAAAGAGAGAACGAGAGAACGAGAGAACTAGAGAACGAGAGAAAGAGAGAAAGGGATAACGAGAGAACGAGAGAAAGAGAGAACGAGAGAAAGAGAGAACGAGAGAAAGAGAGAAGGAAAGAAGGAGGGAAGGAAGGAAGGAGGGAAGGAGAGGAGGAGAGGAGGAGAGAAGGGGAGAAGGAGAGAAGGAGGGAAGGAATGGGAGGAGAGAAGGAGGAAAGGAGAGGAGGAGAGAAGGAAAGAAGGAGAGAAGGAGGGAAGGAATGGAAGGAGAGAACGAGAGAACGAGAAAATATCGAATAAATTTGAAATGAAATTGATGAAATAATGAGAGAAGAACATGTTACATGTATGAAGACGAGAGAGAAAATTTCTATGAAATTCAACAAAAGGACATATATTATCTTTTAAAAGTACTTCCGTAAAAAGTGTTGTTTGTGTTAACCTGATTCAAGAAAAGCGCATGCATATATTATTAATTTTCGAAAAATCAAATCGTAAACACCTGAACATGAAAACTAACACAAACTTGCTCTTTCAAAACGTTGAATAATTTTTGAATAATTAATGTTGAATAATTCCATGTTTTGTTTTTTTGACATTTTTATACCTGAAACATTGAGTCAAACAACATCACAAATAACATTTTATTTTACTGATAAACCATAAATAATAAACCGCAAAAAACACTAAATAAACAAAACAATCGTATTATTCTGAATGTTACGTGTAACTATTCTATATTCGTTTGAAAGAGCAAGTTTGTGTTAGTTTTCATGTTCAGGTGTTTACGATTTGATTTTTCGAAAATTAATAATATATGCATGCGCTTTTCTTGAATCAGGTTAACACAAACAACACTTTTTACGGAAGTACTTTTAAAAGATAATATAACAATACAAATGAATAACGTCATACGTCTAGAGAGAGAGAAGACGGAGAGAGAGAAGAGAGGGGAGAGAGAGGGGGGAAGAGAGAGGCGCAGGTTTGTTTTAGTATTTGTAAACGTTTTATGCATGCGCTTTTGTTGAATTGGGTCAAGACAAACTTAATATCTTTACGCAAGTACTTTTTAACAGATAATTACTCTTTCAGTAACTATAGAGGACACTTTCAGCGAGCGCCAAGGGATTTCGAAAACTAAACCTTGTTTAGATGGTAATATCACGAAGTCTGAAGTCGTGAAGTCTGATGTGATGAGGTCATGGCACACGTCAGCAGCGAGAGTTCCTACTATACCTGTACCCACCTTGTGTGCCTTGTGTTCCCTGTGTATCTGTGCTATGGCCTCGTTGAGTGCGTGGTCGATGTCCGCGCGCTGCTCATCCACCTAGAAGAGAACGAGGTGGGAAGATGATTCGATCATGTGGTGAGAGTCAGCAGTCAGATGTTTCCACAACACAACAGATCAGAGTGTGAAAGAGTTTCGCTGCACAACTAGGCAAAGTCGAAATCCATCAAAACAATCCTGTCTCATTCCTTGAATGAACATGTATTTCGTGGAAGTAAAGAGATAAAGGACTCTCTCTCTCTCTCTCTCTCCACCGACCTCGGCGCGCAGCATGCGAATCGCCCTTTCCTTTCCCGCTCCTCGCTTCACCAGACAGTGTTCCTTCTTGTGTGAGAGAGCACACCCCGAACACAGACCGTACTGCAATGAGACTCTCTCTTCGTGCTTCTCTTTCGCTAGCTGCTCACCGCTTCGAGTGTGTTGACATAGTTGTGGTCGGAGTGGCAGGACTCGCAGTAGACGATGTGTTTCGGCTTCACGCGGAGCGAGCACGAGTGGCAGCTGAACGAGAGATTGGGAAGATAGTAAGATTCTGTGGAATTGCGGAGCGCGCCTCGAATACTTGAACAACTAACACCGTCTACATTTTCTCTTTTCTCTTTTTGTGCAAATCGAAAATTCTTGATCTTGAGCCGAGATCTAGCGCGAAGTTTAGACTCGACTTTTTGAACACTTACCAGTAGTTACGGTCTTACACGGTTTGTACTGTACATTCACAAACACTTGAATCAGAGTCACTCACATATACTTGGCCTTCTTTTTCTTCTCTTTGCTGATGTGGTATAGCTTCGTCGATGTCGCTCCCATCTGGAAAATGTAAACATGAAAAACAACATATCACATAGACACAGTAGTGTTATGTACAAAAGCGTCTGATATGTTTTGTGGCGAGAGTGCGTCTGAGAAAATGGCACAACATATATATGGGTGGAGAGTGGAGACTACAATGCCACGAGTACAGTAGTCTGGTGGAAAAACAGTGAGGGCATTTTATGAAAAGAAAGCTCTTAACTTTATACTTTGAGCATAAACAACGAGCAAATGCGCGATGTATTTAGAATTTAGCTATACAACCTTTTACGGATTCTTGGAAAAATAGAGTGTTCAGAGTTCAGACAGTAAGTGAGAATTGAGAGCAATCAGCCTCGATGGACAAGCACTGTAATTGCGAGTGAATCCGGATATGATGAGGGATACAAGAGAGAGAGAGAGAGAGATTTGATTGAAAAGATTTATCTCAAATCGTATGGTATTGGGGGTGTTTGGACTTGATTTCGGGTTGTCGAGTAGTCAGTAGATGACTTGGGTCCGGCCGCGTCCGTCGTTGGTCCCTCAGCAGCAGAAGCTTGGTCGCAGCATACTTGAGGCGTCGGGCGAGCGGAGTGGCGGCCGGCTGTATCGCGCTCTATCGGACAGCTCTCTTGGTCCCCTTGTCGCGGGGAGAGAGACAGCCCTACACGAGTACAGAATCAGTGTTCGATTGTGACCAGTGAGATTGCTTGTCTCACTGACCGACTTCTCGCTGTAGTCGGGTTCTCTCATACCTTTCTTTGTATCCCGCAATCATCTTCAGCGCCTTTTCCGGTTTGGTATTTCCATATTTCGGGTTGTAACTCTCCCCCAATGTATGCAAGTAATATATCGCTTTCGAATATTCAAGCGTCTCGCATTGGATCTGTCCAATCAAATTATTCCACTCAGCCTTTGGGATTCCAAGAGCTTTCATTGCATTGTCATTCTCTTTCCAATAATCACCGAGAGAACTGACCAGGAAAGGGTGGAGGGACACTTTGTATCCCAACTCTTTATATGTTTCAGCAATTCCAGTATATTTGTCGATCTTATCAGCCGCGGCGTTTTGGAATGACGCGATTCCCTTTCCAAAAGAGACACGTACATCCACTATCACCACTTCCTTTTCACCCTCCCTTTTCAGCACAATGTCTGGGCGGAGGTTGCCACCATCGATCGCATTGCGAGTGTCTGTCTCGATCCACGCGTTTCGGTTTGCTACGCTCTTTTCCGCAGCAGCCACAATGATATCTTGAATGTTGTTATGCCTCTCCGTCACTCCCGTTTTCAGATGGGCTTCACACCCATTGAGCACGTGAGCAAGAGTTTCAATCTTTCTCTCATTGCATACAGAGCACATCTTGTCTGATTCTGCATTCTTCAAGTTGAATCTCGATCCTTTCAGAGGGAGATTATCGAGCAATGCTCGGTGTCTCCACTCAATCGCACTCTCAGTTGTTGCCTGCTGCGATTTGCCTTGCAGAATTCTCACATTTCGATTGTCTTGCACGAACATATCGAAATTGTTTCCGATCATCGAGTATTCGGTACTCATTCTTTCAATGTTGCACTCGTTCAGTGCACTCGTGATTCTCCTTTTGAGAAGGTGTTTCGTCTTTCTATCGGTTATCGATTTCTTGCTGGTTGGGGTTGCTTGCATTTCAACCACCAGCTCACCATTCGCACATTTCACATCGAAAACGTGCATCGTTTTTCTGAAGTGTCGCACCGCCTCTCGGCAATTGCGCATCACATTTGTCCGGCTACCGTATGACCCGATACGGTATCCCAACTGCTCATCGTTCAAATAGCGTGCACACACCTCTTTCTTATCGAGCGTGATTGCCTGCTGCACTCCAATCCAAGTCACTGAGATGTATTCCAGAAGATTCCAGAACACATTCCTTATATAGTCATCGTCTGTCCACAACAACTTCATTGTTGTGTTTATATTACCGGTATACATGATGTCTTTCGGATGTTGCATGTTGAAGCCTTTCGAGCAGTACAGGTACGGCTTCGGTACTCCACCCTTCACGTTCTGTATGTGACCAACAGTCGTTGCGAGCGTCCTCTCTAGCTCATCAATACTGCTCATTGCCAGCTTGTCATTCATTGCGAAATAATATAGGCGCGAAATCACAAATGTCTTGATTGCGTCTCTCAGCTGATCGCCACTGAGCGAACCTCTCGCTGCTGCCAGCTTCCTCATATCGATTTTCATTTGTTCGAGTGATTCAGTCGGTTCGATGATATCACGAAAACCTACATTCACACCTAGATACTTGTAACTGTCTGCTTCTCCAAGTACAGTAATGCACTGGTCATACATCCTTGTCTCTTTTGTAATCACTTTTCCTTTCTGGATAGTGAGTGTGCCACATTTACGCGGCTTGAATATCAGATTAATCTGTTTTGCATCAGTTGCCATTCTCTCCAGCTGATATTGCATATCTGAATGGTTTTTCGTAATCACAGCCATGTCATCAGCAAAAGCCAACAGCGAAAACTTCTGTCCAAGGACTTCCATTGGTTTCACTCTCTTTTGATGTGCTCGGATAATCATCTCCAGCACAATATTGAACAAGATGGGTGAGATTGGGTCACCCTGTTTCACTCCTGCATTCATTGGTATGTTCTTTGTTTGATCGTTCTTTGTATTCACTCGAAATATAGCGCCATCGTACAAATCCGATATGATATTTCGAAATTCCGATGGAAAGCCCAATGCCCTGAGGGCCTCGAGTATCGCAATGTGTGGGACACTGCCAAATGCATTGGCCAGGTCGAGCCATGACACACAGATATCACCCTTTATAACCTTGACATGTTGAATCGGCGTGCGTAGAAGCGCAATGTTCTCCAACGTGCCTTCTCTGTTTGTGAAGCCCTTCTGGCAATCACTTATCATTCCCTTTATGGCACACATTCTCTTTGTCAAGAGTCCGGTGTACACTTTATACATTACATTCATGAGACTGATCGGTCTCCAATTCTCAATGTCCATTTCGTCTCCCTTCTTATAGATGAGAGACGTATTTGTTTCTTTCCAGCTTTTCGGGATGCGCTGTTCTCGCATACATCGATTGAATAGTTCAGTAATGAACAACGCCTCAGAATCGGCCAGTATAAGGTCACTATACATAGTGCCATCCGGTCCCGGTGCCGTATTAGACTTATTTTTCAAAACACTCATCACTTCGTTTTGTCCGAACCGCCTCATAAACGAGCCGGAGATGTTCAACCTAGGCAGGTTTGCGGCAAGTCGCCGTACTGCGTCATAATCACACGGCATGGCCGTTGTCGTCTTTCGAAAGTAGCTCTCCACTTTATTGATTCCAATTTCGCAATCTTTCGACTCTTCGCCGAGAATGCGTTTCACTGCGTGAGCTTTGTTTTCCTTATACAGTATCCGCAGATCTTTTTGCTCCCTCGGGGCACCGCCTTGTCTCTTTTTGTTTTGATTTGGTTGCACTGTCCTATCGGCGAGAGCTTCGCACGACGGCAACTCATCATCCAACAGTTTGCACGCTTCCGCATGTCTATCTTTCCGAATAAGGTATGCAAATTTTGCAAACTGATCAGCAACGTATTCGACCTGCTCGAACGAGGACGTCCGACTGAGTTTCTCCAGCCAACTACCCTTTACGGGAAGTGGCATGGGGTTCACCTGCATGTGGGACAAGTCAATGTCCATGAGTCTCGGAATGTGACTCGTTCTCTCATTATGAATCGTCTTCCTCATTCTCACTCTTAGCTGTTCCAGCTCTCCAATCGAGTGAAAGAGCGGTCGATTATCAATCAGTTGTGTTAATATCATCACAACTCTCAATCCACAGTTCATTTCATTTCTCTCCTGCCTACTGTAGGTGGCAGGCTCGGCGTACTGTATCTCGCGGCCGAACAGGCGCTCCAGTTTATCGATTGATCGATTATCGATCGAATTACATTGCATGGGATCGTATACGGTAGCTTTGTCGTGTGACTTATCAGCCATGACCAGCATCCAGTGATTGTTGTAGTGGTACGGTAGCACCACTTTACTGTACTTTGCGTCTCGCATTGCGTTACACAGTGCGATCTCGCTTCCTTTGTATTTCCATATCACTCCACGCACGATAGCGGGGTTCATCACGTAGGTGCTCGTATTACGGTATTTCGATATGAGGTAGGCATGTATGGCTTGATTGCTCATCCGCGAATTTGCACCCTCACTGTGATTGAGACAGGCCATTGCCGACCTGGTCAGCTCACCTTGCACTTGATATTCCTCAAATTCGGCATTTGTTTCCATGGCCGGTTCATTTTCTGTAGATGTACTCGCAATTTCATGATTATTATCACTTTCCGTTATCGATTCCATTGATTGATATTGATCGATCGAGTCGTCTACTCTCGCCTCCTCGGGCATTGGTAGATCAGACTGCGATCTCTCTTCTCGCACAGTCACACCAGCTGACAGCTGGCTGGACTCAATTCCACTCATCTCCTCGCTTTCTCTTATCAAAGCGGTATCGCGGCTCGCACTCGGCCTTTCCTCTCCAATCTCGTTCTCGTTTACCACCTCGGCTCTCGAGTGACCAGCAGCCTCTCCGTATGGTTCACTCTGCGTCTCTGCCTCCTGCATCGATTCATCGATTGGTTCCTCTGAATCAGTGCGCACTCTCTTCGCCTGTGCCCTGCCATCCACTCTCTTCCTCTTTCGTTCGCCGCCCGCACTCACTGCCTGAGAGGCGACAATCGATTCCGTCTGTGTAGGCAGATCAGCTGACTGATCTGCCACGTTCTCATCACACTGTGTGCTCTGTTTCCTTCTCTCCGCATACGCATTTTGCTTCTTTTTCATCACTTCTGTCCTCATTTTTTCTTGATTTTCAAGAAAACTCCCCATTTCTGGATGAGTGTCCAGAGCATGTTTCCTTGCCTCGCCGATAGTTCCAAACACCTGCTCACACACTCTGCAAATGTATTCCATGTACATTTTTGCTTGTGTACCCGGTTGTATGTCCAATTCAGTCTTCCAGGGACAGGCATGTGGCCTTATTTGTGCCTTCTTTTGATAGTGACGAGCCATGTGGCTCACTCTCGCATCTCCCATAAGCAGGCAGTCGCACCCGCCACACTTGATTTTTGCAGCAACTGGAGTCAGTACGCGCACCTTTTTGCATACCGTATCCAGCAATGTTTCATCTGTTATCATTTCATCTCCTCCGCCAAAGAAAATAGTCGGATCACCATGCATAGGGGTATTTCGAATTTGATGGAGAATTCCAGCCATCTTTTGCAACAGTCTACGAGCTCTCGCTCGCTTTTTCCGATTCGATCGTTTGCTTTGCCGACGTCTCATTCTCTTCCACAGGGAGAGAGTGAGAGGGAGTGTCGGCATCGGGCCGGCACGACGAACACCGTCCGATTGAGAAGAACGCTCACTCCAAGTGCTTGATTCCTGTTTAGGCGTGTTGTCGCTCATGAATACCATAGCATTGATTATCTTCAGGCCATATCGTATTCTCTCCAGCACACTTTCCATTGCGCTGCAGAGCCATGTCATGAACCTTGAAACTCTTTCCATATTGTAATCCCATTTCCGAATCAGATTTTGTAACACCTGGCTGAGCCGATGCGGCGTCCATTCCGAATCATTCGCAACCACTGAATTCTCCGAGTTCGCTTTCGCTCCAGCACGGGGCTGATCATTGTGCCGTTCAATTCCCCCATTGGGTAAGCCGAGATTCCACTTTGTCGCCTGAGGGAAGGCTTCATAAACCGTGCAATCATTCACCCGATTACTAGGTACACCGAGTTCCTTCTTTAGAGCCTGAGGGAAGGCTTCACCGAGTTCCTTATTTATAGCCTGAGGAAAGGCTTCACCGAGTTCCTTATTTATAGCCTGAGGAAAGGCTTCACCGAATTCCTTCTTTATAGCCTGAGGGAAGGCATCATCCGTACAGTCATTGACCCGACTGTTAGGTGAACCGAACAAACGCGCGGCAGTATCGATCGATAACGAGGCATGGAGATGGGAATGACGCTGGAGGGAACCAGTTGACAAACCACGGCAACTCACATACAATAGACTAGACGGATACCACCGAAGACCACAATTGACTGATGGAACGAACAGGCAACTAGGGGGAAGAGAAGCCTGGACAGTGTGTGAAGAAAACCGAGTGAAATTGACCGAAATGGAGAATTGCTCGACGGGAGAGCACGTCATCACGGGAAGAACGGGAACAACACCATGATGATGACACGATAGAAGCACAGTTATCAGAAAACCGAACACCATAGCAAACATTTTCACAACACTAGTCACAGGAAGTCTTGCACTCACGCTATTTGCCAATCAATTGGGTCAACCGACCTCACACCACGGCAAAACCGGCGCGAATGAGAGAGAGAGAGAGAGAGAGATGAAGGGAGAGAGAGATCATTTTCGTCATCGGAAGGCACCAAACGAGAGAAGCATGCAAGTAGCGAATTTCGCGTGCGCATCGCTACAACTAATTACTGACTAGTGGAGAGCGGGTAACTATGAAGGAGTATGAGGGATGGTCTATCCCCTCCCTCCCTCCCTCCCTCCCTCCCTCCCTCCCTCCCTCCCTCCCTCCCTCCCTCCCTCCCTCCCTCCCTCCCTCCCTCCCTCCCTCCCTCCCTCCCTCCCTCCCTCCCTCCCTCCCTCCCTCCCTCCCTCCTTCCTTCTCTCTTCCCCCATTCCCACTGAAAACATCCGTAATCACGCATCTCGCATCAACAAAACACACACCTTTCCCGCACTACAAAACAATCGTGTGATTAATTGTGGGAATTTAGGAGGGGTGGCCGAGAGAGATGAGAGAGAGAGAGAGAGAGAGAGAGAGATGGAAAGAGGAAGGGGGAAGAAGGCGTTATGACATAGCTGATTGTATCAACAAAAAAAACTGTCTCCTCATAACTCAAAACATAACGCGTTTTTGAGTTAGAGAAACAGGAAAAATGCAGTGTATGATTGAAAGCAGGTGCAGCGAGCATGTAGTTAAAATACATACGTGTCTTTTTCGGTACTTTTTTCTCTCATTTCCGCTTCGCTTCCTACAATCAAAGCAACAGATAGGGAAGAGTGCATACAAAACAAAACAGAGATTCGGTGGCAATAGTGCGTACGATATTTAAAGATGTCTTATTTCATAATAGGTCAGTCACCAAATTGAAAGGAGCAGTGAAGTGGTGATTATTCAAGAGTACAAGCGGTATTTGTACGATGGTGGCTGTTGAAGTGCAAGCAGAAACACGCGAAAAGGAGACTGTACTCTGTAGAGAAAGCTTCAAACGAGGTACAGTGACGCGGAAAGTGAGAGAGAAAAAGAAAGAGTGTGATTATATCGTGTGATTATAATAAATTGAAAAGACGTCATCATATTGCAGCGAAATTATGAGACTATTTACGGACGCTGTTTTGCGTTTTGGTAGGCAAAAACGAAATGGATACCACAATTTATACGAAGAAAAACCAAAGTAATCTATTTCGTCTCCCTTCTCTAAAAGATCTCTTATCTACTACTAAATACTTTCTTTTTTTTCTCTTTCTGTCTTCCTCTCTCTGTTTGTGACAGCTTGGAAAATGAAGTTGAAGGAATATGCTTACACTATCTTTTCTCTCTCTCTCTCTCTCTCTCTCTCTCTCTCTCTCTCTGTCTGTCTCTCTCTCTCTGTCTCTCTCTATCTATCTCTCTATCTCTCTTCTCTCACGACTACATAGTGAACATAGCATCATATTCGTATTTCATATTGGAGAGTTTCAAGACGATACCCACAGAGATTCATCACAGGAATGCGAGTATACTAGGGAGGCGAAATCTCCAGCGAAATGAAATTACAGTGACAAAAACAACGTCACTAATTATCAAATTATCGAGTGTGAGTGTGTGGGGGGAGGAGAAGGGAGCGAACAGCGAGCACACAAAAAGTGGCAGGCACGCAAATTGGGCTGAGAGCTGAGAGAGCCTCTCCAGCCGCCTCCGGCAACACACCTCGCAGGCATAAGTAAGAAGCCCTCTCACTCTCACTCATCCTCGAGTACTGTAGTCAACCCCGTTTGCCGCTTCTACTCACTCAAAAGTGAGCGTTGGGCGATAGCTACATTTGAGAAAGAAATGCATTGATAAATTGGCCGCATTATACACATATGGACGGATCAGAAATAGATGCCACCTCACACTTCTATTCTTTCTTTCTTTTTGTCTTTCGAGCTTTCGTCGAAAAGACTACATTACATTAGCATTATTTACGATAAGATAATATCGAAGGCAAAGAGCAGGTGAAGCTCAGAAAGAAAGGATGAGAGATAGGGATAGCGGAGAGAAAAAGAGAGAAGAGAGAGAGAGAGAGAGAGAGAGAGAGAGAGAGAGAGAGAGAGAGAGAGAGGAAGTAGTGAAAAACAACGACGAAGCACGCACTTTGTGATTGTCTGGCGAGAGGGGACTGTCATCAGTCGAACCCGACTCAACATTGGATAGGGCTTAGGGATCGAATAGGAAATGACAATGAGGGCTCGTGTACGGGCTGTGAACGCTGGTCATCAACATTATAGAACAGACTAACTCGAAAGAACGAAAGTCGTAGATAGAGGAGAGAGGTAAGTTAGAGAGATTCGAGAAACGCTTTTGCGGTTCGGACAGACTGTGCGAGTTTCTGTAGGTAGTGGAACACGCTAGAATGGCACATGGAACGGACAAAGCGAGAGCACTTGGAATAAGGAAATGGGTGACTTATAGACAATGATTGGATGCGCGAGTGAGTGGTCCGAGAGAGGGGCAACTTCCGCTTCCGCGACAAGAAATGCAATTCACTCATGCGCGCATCTCTCTCCTCTCCTCTGGGGCCATATGCTACTAGCTACTACTATTTGCAACATCGCTCTGACCGGAGAGAGGAAGAGAGGGGGAGAGAGGGAGAGAGGAAGGAAGGATAGAGATGTGCGGAGTCAGACACACAACAACATATGAGTGCACATGCAGCCGCATTCGACATGCAAAAGTATAACCGAGTGAGGAAAGTCTGTGAATGCACCTGGAGAAAGGACGAGTCACAACACTCACGGACTCACGGTGAGCACATCACCTTGAGAGAGAAGGGAAAGAAAGTATATACACTGTCATTTTCTCGACTTATGCATCATCTGATATGTGCAAACCGGAAATTGCATCCTTCTCCGATGACTTTCGAATTCGAAGAATAACTTTTGAGTCAGAGTCAGCTTTCTAGACCGATCTCATATTTTAATCCATGTCTTTATCTTTCTCACTCTTTCTCTGTTTCGCGTCAGGGAATGTGTCTGGAAAAGTGAGTCAGTGATTGTGGTGAATAATTGACAAACACCAAGGAGAGACACAAATACATTACATATGTACACAAACATACAAGCATAGCCAGAGCCACACATCGCTCACTAACGTATCATATATACCATTAATGAAAGGGATACTTGGCAAATCAGACGAGTAAGCGAGAAGGAGAGGGAGAGAGAGGGAGAGAGGGAGAGAGAGAGAGAGAGAGAGAGAGAGAGAAAGATAGAAGTGGCGGTCGAGTGTCTGACAGGAGCTGCTAACGAACACCGGAGCGACGCACACTGGGAAGGGAAGAGGAGAAGGAGGAAAGCCTTCTTTTACTTCTCTCTCTCTCCCTCTCTCTCTCCTTCTTGGACTGCCACATTATGCAGCACATTCCTTCGCTTCCAAAGGGTCCACACAACACAACCGCAGTATAGAGCTAACACAAACCGAATATGACTGCGTACATGAGTACATATCCACATAATGACAGTGCTGCTATAGCACCTGTATGTCTAATTACAGGTGCGCAGGTTCGCAGGAGGAATTCTCTCAACGTTTCGATTTCTGAGGCGTTCTTGGGAATGTTTTGAAAAGAAAACACGATCGCGACGAGAGCTGAAAAGGTGCGCGGGGGAATTGGATTTGCGGGTATGAAGGAGGAAGGAGGGAGACGATGACCAGCGATCAGGAGACACACGATATGAGAGAGACGGCCGAATCCCAAATGCCACCGACCCAATCCCGACTTTCATTACGTATTCATTAAAAGGCATTGGCCCATCCGACGGAAAACGTGCGTTCCAGAATCGGGAAGAGAAGAGAGAATTGGCTATCACATTTCAACCTTCAAGAGGTTCACATTCTGCGCAACAAGGAAATGACTGTGTCGAGTCGAGTCATTGAAGTAGAGAGAGAGAGAGAGAGAGAGAGAGAGAGAGAGAGAGAGAGAGAGAGAGAGAGAGAGAGAGTAAGCGGATCAAGCTCGGTTTGCTTACGCGAGTGACCCGTGCGAAGCGGTCACTTCCTTTTACAATCGATTCGCGATGTTCCGCATAGTTATATTACTACACTGTTCGATTGTTGTTGTGACGACTGCCGAGCTTGGAGGTAAGCTATGAGGTATTCATGGGAAATCGAGAGCCGTCCTCCAAGGTGTGGTCTGCCGTCTGCCGAAGGACGTGGGCTACGCGTGCGGAATCGCAGGCGCTTCACAGGTGATCGCTGAATAACACATTCATATGTTTTCATCTGTGACAAGGCGAAAGCCATAAATGAAATCGGCAATGCTCTCAGAAACCAGATCCATGGAGTAAAACATAGTTGACTATGTGAAAGATACTGGATTGCTGGATAAAGCTTCCGAATCGCTCCCTCTCATAGGCGTGGTACTTCGAGAACGAGGCGGGCGAGTGTCGCGAGTTCGAATTCCACGGATGCGGAGGCAACATGAACAGGTAGCAATTAGTGTGCAACTTCCCTCGAAACACCTTCGAAGAGCACTGCTCCTTTTTCCTCACCAGCCCGATTGAGGTTCGCGAGCGCGGCAGAGTGCCTCGACGGATGTCGCAGTCTCGGTGGGTATTGTAACACAAGATATTGTGGAGAAGAATAGGTTCATGAGTCAATCACTCTATTTCAGCCGCTTGCCGTCCGGGCGCTCCTCTCATGGACTTTGCGGGAAACATCAAGCGGTGCGACGGCGAGAGGGTGAGGAGAGAGAGAGAGAGAGGGGGAGAGGGAGAGAGAGAAAGAGAAAGAGAGAGAGAGAGTTCGTCTCCAGGTGCCATGCCCCGCTACTCACGAGTGCATCGGCCGCGGCATGAGCAGCGTGTGCTGTATGAAACCAGGTTCGTTTCCTTTTAAATAATTTCATCTTCTGTTTTGGCGAAATGAGTAACATAGAGAATAGTCAAAGGCGTAGAGAAACATGAAAAAGTAGCGGACACACTCACACCAGTTCACTTTGAGAGCGGGTGTGTCAGCAGAGTGTGCAGACGGGGTCTGCGTGCGGGGTCGCCCCACAGACCAGGTACTACTTCGACTGGACAGCCAACCTGTGCCGGCCATTCTCATACACCGGATGCGGGGGAGGAGAGAACAACTTCCACTCGCACGGACAGTGCATGCAGTACTGCGCCACGGAAGGTGAGAGAGTGGAGAGAGAGAGAGAGAGAGAGAGAGAGAGAGAGTTTAGTGACGTGTCCGCGCGGCGTGCCGGCCTCGGATCGGTTCGCTCCGTCTCGCGCCGCCCTCTGTCGCAGTGACGGACAGTGTCCCCGCAACCACACCTGTACAGCGGGCGGCGGCAAGAGAGAGGGCGCATGCTGTCCCAGCAAGGGTAAGTACTAAGCACTCATTATGACTATCACGCTCCGAAATAGACACAGACAATTACTTGGAAAATCAGACTACATGCAACATGCATTACCGAGTAAAATTCCGCGAAACGAGTAATTGCTTGGGTGGTGTAGGGTGAAGCATTGAAAGACCGCGCGCGGGGCAACCGACCGAGAACCATCATCACACATTCATTCCATTGTCGAGTCACCGCTGGAAAAACGCCTCCTCGCCCCCGCTGTGCAAATTGTTGCGCGGCGGTGAACCAATGCGAACATTGCGAGAGAGGGAGAGAGAGAGCGAGAGAGAGAGAGAGAGAAAGAGAGAGAGAGAGAAAGAGAGAGATGGGGGGAAATAGATGGGGGGAAAGAGATGGTTGAGAGGCGATCTGCGGGTCTCCGCTGGAGCGGCGGGCCGGCGGGTGCAGGGGTGAGACTTTGGCGGAGACATGGACGTTCGATCATCGCGCGGGAGCGTGCGAGAGAGTGCAGGATCCACCCTGTATCGGAGAGCACACCAACATGTTCGCCAGTGTGGAGCAGTGCGCAGACTACTGTATCGGTGAGCGTGTCTTTCTCTCCCTCTGACTCTCTCTCTCTCTTAACATCCTTCTTTCTCAGGTAGCTGTCCGGGAGGCGAGGAACCTCACCACAACGAGTACACCGGTCAGCCACAACTGTGCGACGCGAAGAAGAAGGACGGCTGTCCCATCGGATACAGCTGTGTGAAAAGGTATAACGTCCTTCAACCACCATGCAGTCTCTCCCTTCTTCATACCCTTGAATCTCCATTCACAACTCATGTCCCCTCCCCTACCGTTGTACGTCTCTTTTCCTATCTTCACCCTCTCTCCCTCCCTCCCCCACCTCCCCTTGCAGTTCTCCCTACACCGCCGTGTGCTGTCGTGCCGACCCGCTGTGTCCCTCGGCGGAGAGTATCCTCTATCGCGACTCTCTGCAGCGGGCGGTGCGATGCAGTGCTGACACACCCTGTCCGTCCGGATACTCGTGCCAAGTAGCTGACAACATGGTCAGCACACACATGTTTTGTGTACTATTTGAAAACAAACTATCCGACCACGAAAAAAGTTCCTTATCGACTCGTTTTTAGGAAAGCGTGTGCTGCACGTCTCCGCTGGAGTGTCCGCATGGTATGAGCACACTGCGAGAGTCGGGCCGGCCCCGCGTGTGCAGCCTCGGAGTGCCCGGCAACTGCCCCGACACACACCTATGCACGAGAGGTACGTCTAAAGCTACAGTATCTATCACACCATGACTAGGTTCAATGCAGCTATTCAGTAGAATAAGGAATGGTAAATGGTATTCAAGTTAGTCAAGACTGCATACATACTAATCAATGATTCCAGGTTCGGGTGAGTCGTCGGGCGGCGCGCGACACGTGTGCTGTCGCCCCGAGCAGAAGTGCGTGCTGCCACACGTCGACGAGACGACCAAGCGACCGCGCAAGTGCCTGCCTGGTAGGGTGTCTCTCTCCCCCTCCATCTCTCATACCCTTCCTTCCAGGCGACGGCTCGTGCCCAGAAGACACCCACTGCCTGCATGCTGCCGACGACTCATCCAAAGAAACCGATGTGCTACCAGGTTACCATGCGATTCACATCCACATATCATCTTTTATTTTCAGCTCGCGATCTGCCATTCTACTGCTGTCATGCAGTGCAGGTATTCACTTGTCCCGAGGGTGACACACCACTCGTGGACAAGACAACTGGCAAACCACAACAGTAAGTCGTTTCATTCTCCATCCGAAACGATGTTGTCTAGATGCGTTCGGTCGGACCCATCCGCGTGTCCTGACAACCTGGTCTGCACTACACTCCTCGACGGTTCATCTGCATGTTGCCCTCATCCAGTTGAAAATGAACAGTGCAAGTGAGAACACACCCAATATACATCCATACAATCACTGTTTCAGAGAAGCCATCGCAGACGAAGAAGGAACCCTACTCCGATGTGTTGGTTGGAACGACAACTCATGCGCAAGAGGAAAGTGCAGAAAAGCGACAAACTCCAAATACTACTGTTGCAATCAATAAGAATACGAGTATTATCACAACGTTTATAAAAGAATACAAAAGACGATAAATAGTGCTGCTAAAGTAGCAAAATATATTATACCACGTGACAAAAAAGATTAAAGAGAAAGATTATAAAACTTCAATGATAGCATTGCATGCCAGTTTCTTATCCATTTATCTCCTCCTCTTCTCAGGCGGGTAGTCGTTGGGGCCTCCGCGGTATCCCTGTGGTGGCCCTCCGTAGGGCCCACCCTGCTGCTGCCACTGCGGCACATCCATCGGTCCTCCGGGTCCTCCCATCATGTGGTGAGGCGGTCCTCCCGGCCCACCAGGTCCTCCAGGCCCGCCCGGTCCGTTCGGCCCACCCGCAAGAGCAGCCAAGTTCGGGATCTGCGACGGCTCGTTCTTGAAGATCTGTAGAAGACGCTGCACTCCCTCGATCATGTTCGGTGCACCAGGTCCTCCGCGCTGAGGGGAAGGTCCGCCGGGGCCTCCTGGCCCACTAGGACCGCCCGGACCACCATGCGGCCCACCATGCAGACCTCCAGGTCCTCCAGGGCCACCCGGTCCCATGTGCCCGAACGGAGGAGGTCCTCCCGGCCCTCCTGGCCCGCCGGGTCCACCATGTCCTCCCATCATCTGCTGAGGCGGGCCTCCGTATCCCACTGAAAAAGTTAATATTGAGAAACATGGATTATTATTTCTTCCTCTCTCGCATCGCGCGGTCGGGTCGAAATGATCTTCCCCCAGTACCCTTGAGCAAGGCAGGGAATAGCTCATGAGAACGTTGTCTTCCTAGCCCGCGGAGTTACTATTGTGGATTATAATGGAAGAAAAGGAACACCCGGAGCTCCACTATCGTCTATAATGGTATCTGATTCTAGTGGATTATGGAAAGGAAATCGAATGATAATCGACTGAATATCGATCTAATATCGACTTGCGACCTTCGACCCTACCATCCCCGTTGCTAAACCGTGTTTCTACCAGCGCTTAGCCCTTGTGGTGTACCGTATGTACTTGTTGTATAGTCAGGACATAGCGATTCTGGATAAATGATTGATTGAGAAACATGAAGGCAGTAGGTACTACGCATTAACAAATGATACCGTAATACTCACTGGACGGCGGTGCAGCTCCCCCGAAAGGCGGTCCTCCCGGGCCTCCTCCTCCCATCATGCCCATCCTCTCACGGCGAGCCGCCTCAAGACGCTCCAGCTCCTGCTGACGACGCTGCAGATCTGCAAATACAAATGTTAGCGGAGTTAAACAGTTGGATAACAACTATTGGACAAACGAAAAAAAGAAACATGGTTGCACAAACCAAATTTCTATGACTCTCTGGACAGATGATATCACTCTCGCTCTTCGTACAACACGATGTCTCATAAATATGTTACAACATAATCACGTTCGTTCTAAATGTCAAGTAGAACTAGATAAAAAGTTGTCGCATGATATATGATTTGCGGTTGCGCTAATTGACAACAAGGACTAGTGGGCGATAGAACAAAAGATCAGACGCGCGAGAACAGGCTAGTACGACGCGTCTTCTTTCGACCGCGGTCGCCTTCGAACAATGTATAGTTATTAGTTTGTACAGCAGTCGGAGTTGCACCTAACGACGACTAATCATTGGGATTAAAGACAACATGATCGGAATAATGTGTTTTCACTTAAACATCAAGTGGTGTTGTGTTAAACGTATCAATAGCAATAGGACAAACGTTAGGGATGTGCTAATGACATCAAGTTGCGTTGTATCGTATGCATAACTGTAAACCATTTATTGTGTGAACAATGCATCATGCAGAATTGAACCATATTTGCAAACGCACCTTCCCTAAGCATCTGAGCCTGGTAGTCCTGATAGGCGAGTTCCATGTCGGCCTCGAGGCGGCGACGATTCTCGCGGAGCTCATTTTCGAGCTGCTCGCGACGCGTACGCTCCAACTCGTACAACTCCTTCCACTTCATGCCATACACATACTCGAAGCTGTTCGGCGCAGGGAAACGAGGTCCCATCTCACGCTCCCTAACAACAACACATTGCAAAGTGGGAATCGTAGCATGCTCAGTAGACCCCATCTACGATGTCACATAGTTGACAATTCTAGTGCTAGTTACAAGAGTGTTTATGTCACTCCACCATATATTGTAAATGTTATATTTTGAAAGATGTGTCCAAAATTGTACTAAAGAAAGTTTTTTTTTCTAATTTCAATTACTCTGCGCAGAGATTCATTGAAAAACTCTGAAGAGAACGAAAGCGACTTTGTCCAAATAAATCCTCTAAAAAATCAATCACAAATGAAAAGTACTGCCCATATTATGAGATGTGACAAAAACTGCATTTCCCTATAACCCGTCTAACGTACTTCTGCAGCTGCATGGTGCGCGGAATCATCTTCTCCTGCAAACCGTCGTCCTCGTCCCTCGGCTCCAAAATCTCCACAGTCAAGGGCTTCGGGCTACTACAAGCAACTAATGAATACAATTTCAATATAACCCCTCTCGGTAACGCACGCAGTCAGCAAGAAGACCTTCTCCTTGACGGCGTTCATGGCTTCATTGGCAGACGGCTTGCGCTCAAACTCGACGATTCCCTCCCCCGTAGGGCGACCCTTCTCATCGACAATATGTACAGCACGCTCCACTTCTCCAAAGTGCGAGAACGCATGGTAGAGCATCTCGTTCGACACAGTCGGGCTCAGTTCCTTCACACGAAGAGCAGCACCGTGCACCGCGAAGCGGACGCGCACCTGGCGGCCGTGGATAATGCGACCATCAATCGCCTCCTTAGCGATTTCCGCGTGAGCACGAGTGTCCTGCACAGAAAGAGCAATGTTAGTTTAAAAACAAAAAAAAAACAACATCTGACTGCAACCGGCAACCTAGATACAACACGTGAATGGTGACAGTAAGTTCCCCGATACAGTGATTTTGTACATAACATGTAGAACGGTTGGTAGCATGGTAATGCATTGATAGGGGAGATGGTAGGATCAGTGTAGGCCGTTTAGGGTTTAGATGCAAGTACGTACGGTATTTCCCATTCCATATTGATGCAAGATAAGTATTCTATGTACTTGTGTATCGGTATGTATTAGAGCAGTGTATCGGGTTTACGCAGATGAAGTCACAGAGAACACGATGACGGTAACACGTGTTGTGATAGTCAGGTTAACCGGTTGCAATCAAGATGAAAACAGGGAAAACAAAAACACACCAGTCGCAGAAAGGCGAATCCCTTGCCAGATAGGTAGCACTCGGCAATCTCTCCGAAAGGCTCGAACATCTTCTTCAACTCCTCATCCTTCACCTCACTTGGCATATTTCCCACAAACAGACGGCAGCGACCCGTGAACTTTTTCTTAGGAAGCTCGGTCATAAGTTCCTGCTCTGAGAACGCCTGTCCAGAGAAGTTACTCTGGCCACCACGGTGGAGGCCGCCTCCCTGGAAGTGACCACCACCGGGTCCACCACTGAGGCCGTTGCCGGGATGACGAGAAGTACTGTCATGACGAGAACGCGACCTATCAAAAGTATTACTAAAAATGAACCTAACAACACATAAAACAACAGTAAAATAAACAAAACAGTATACGCAATATTCAATCATCAAAAACATCCTAGATTTCATCCATCATAAAACTACAAATTAGTTATTAGTATTAATAAACTACCCCATTAAATTATAGCCTTAAACCATTTCGATGAAACTTGTGTTTACTAAAAGTCACAGTTACAAAATGAATATCTTTAACATGACGACGTTGACGCTCGGCTTTCGGCAAGCCCTTCAACACCAACCGTACACCCCAGCCCACGTCATCAACACGATGCTCTACCGCTATGACGAAAAAGTTTTGAAATAGAAACAGTAACAAAACAACAAACAATGTAAAGATGCAAACCAAATGTTAAACAAGATTCTGAAGAATGGAAAAGGAAGCGTACCTGTCGTCGTGGCGTCCACGGTCCCGGTCATCGCGTGCGGGAGGACGACGCTCGTCGCGTCCCCTGCCGCCGCCTCCTCCTCCGCCACCTCCACGACGATCAGACATCAATAGCTCTGAAAACAATAACCGATTATATAGATATATGTTGTGAAATTGTAGCATAGCTGAGCGGAGCAGACCATACATCAAATCGCATAAGAGGTGATAACGCCTAATTGAAAAAGTGAGCTGTATAAAATTAGGACAACAGAAAGAATTCTACAATAAAAGTAACTAACGCCGTTTGTAACGACACAAACGCGAACGAAACGAACAGGCGGCGATGATGATGCGAACGCCAAATCGACCCCTGCTTGCTGCTGACCCTCTCACTGTCTGCCTCTCTCGTCTAGCCGCAGTCTATCGCTCGTATCGACTGGCCACTACCGTACCTGCCAACATGAGCAACCGCGCAATTTCAAAATTATTGGTAGTGTTTAGTTGTGAATTATTTTTATACTATATTTCTGTTCAAACGGATACGGTTTCTTTAAATTTTGTTGTTGTTTTTTATTGTAATTTATTCAATAATTCAGCTCAGGACCGTCGACGATGAACATATCAACGCGACCTTTGTTAAATACATGTTCTCATGTCATTCGCCGCTTTTGTGCTGCGGTTCCGAACCCCACATCGGCAGCCGATCAGCCATCTACCGCATCCGCGACTCCGAAACGATCAAGAACACTCCCCAAGGGTATGGTTTCAAGTATATCCGTGTTGTATATTAGTGGTGCAGATGGTCCGGGCCTGTCTGACTTCATCGGTCGCGAGCAGCGGAAGAGGCTGCCGAAAGTGATTCCGAAGCAGGAGGAAAGCGATTCGTATCTCCGACCCGAAGATTACCATGGAGAGGGTCGCAAAGGTGCTGCATTCTTAACATTCGACTAGATCAATAATGACTTTCAGTGAAATTCGTGACCTATGGCTGTCAGATGAATGTGAATGACATGGAAGTGGTTCGCTCTCTCGTCACCTCGAACGGCTACATTGAGACCGAGGAGCTCAACGACGTAGGCATCCCTGGTCGTTTATGATATGCTGATATATTCAGGCAGACGTGGTGCTGCTGATGACGTGTTCTATTCGCGAGGGCGCTGAGGAGAAGGTGTGGCGCGAGCTGAAGCGCATTCGCAACGTCGCCTCGTCGAATCGTGCACAGACGGTCGGAGTTCTGGGTGAGTAATTTAAATGGTGGTTCGTTTCTTCGAATCTGTTCTCTTTTTCGAAAACATTTTGACAGGACTGTTTCAAAGATATTGTCCAGATCACCAGGATACTGTCCGGATCTTTATTGTCACTATTGTCATTGTAAGGTTGCATGGCTGAGCGAGTGCGGCACGACCTACTGGCGAAGAAGGGTCTGTGCGACGTGGTGGCCGGTCCGGATGCGTACCGCGACCTGCCCCGCCTCCTCGCAGTCGCCCGATCCGGCACACAGGCCATCAACGTCCAGGTACCCACTGTTTCACTTCCATGCCTATTGTTTCCCTTGCAGTTGTCGCTCGAGGAGACGTACGCGGACGTGACTCCGGTGCGCGTCGACCCATCCGCCAAGAGCGCGTTCGTATCCATCATGCGCGGATGCGACAACATGTGCACATACTGCGTCGTGCCATTGACGCGCGGACGCGAGCGCAGTCGAGCCATCGACTCCATCATCGATGAAGTCCGTGCGCTCTCCGATCAGGTACGATTCTCTCACTCACCCTCTCACCCTCTCTCTCTCACTCTCATCACTCGCTCTAACTGTCTCTGTCTCATCTCTCTCTCTCTCTCTCTCTCTCTCTCCGTAACTCTAACTTCAACTTTCCCTCCCCCCTCTCTCTCTCTCTCAATCTCAATCTCAATCTTTCATTCCTCCATGCAGGGCGTGAAGCAAGTGGTTCTTCTGGGTCAGAACGTGAACAGCTATCGCGACAAGAGCGACTCGCAGTTTGTGGTTGGGGCGGCGCCGGAGACGGGTACGGTGGCCGGCTTCTCGACCGTGTACCGCGCCAAGCACGGCGGCCGCGCCTTTCTCACCCTCCTCGACGAGATCTCGCGCATCGATCCCGAGATGCGCATCCGGTTCACCTCACCCCATCCGAAGGACTTCCCCATGGAGGTAAGTATGTGTTCATCTCTTCTCTCTCCCCTCACCCGTCAACTTACCCTCTCCAGGTGATCTCTCTGATCCGCGAGCGTGCGAACATCTGCAACCAGCTGCATCTGCCGGCGCAGTCTGGCGACGACGCCACGCTGGAGCGGATGGGCCGCGGCTACACGCGAGACACCTACCTCCGACTCGTCGACCATATCCGCGCCGTCATTCCCGGTCAGTCAATGCTTCTGTCCTGATTGCTAAAGGCGTGGTCAGTCTCTTCGAAACCCGTTTTCGAAGTAGTTCGAAATAGTTGGAGGGCATTCGCAAGTAGTTTGAAGTGGTTGGGGGCATTTCGGAGGTAGTTGAGAGTAATTGGAAAGCAAGTTGGAAGGCGTTTTGCTAGGCATTTCGGAGATAGTTGGAAGGCATTTTGGCAGTAGTTTGCAGAGACTGACCGCTACTTAAGCGGCTAGGTTCTGAAACATTGTTCTGTTCAGACGTGCACCTCACGTCGGACTTCATCGCGGGTTTCTGCGGTGAGACGGAGGAGGCTCACCAGCTGACGGTGGATCTGATCCGCCGCGTGGGATACTCGTTCTGCTACGTCTTCCCCTACTCGATGCGATCTGTGAGTCTGTTCATTATCCATCTCTATTTGCTTGCATATATCACCTCCTCTCTCATCTCCCGTTCAGAAGACGCGCGCCGACTACCGTCTCGTCGACGACGTGCCGGAGGACGTGAAGCGTCGCCGCCACGAGGAGCTGGCTGCGGCGTTCCGCGAGGGCGCACTCCGCCTCAACGAGTCCCTGGTGGGCAGCAGTCAGCTGGTGTTGGTGGAGGGCCGCAGCAAGAGGAGCGAGTCTGCGGTGGTGGGACGCGCCGACGGAGGCACCAAGGTGATAGTCGAGAACAGGCAGGGAGAGGACGTGTTCCGACCCGGAGACTACGTCCATGTCAACATCACGCATTGCACCTCGCAGACACTGTTCGGAGCCGCTGTTGGAAAGACCACTCTCACCGGGTATACCCGCAGCATGTAACACGAAAACCATTGTATAATAGTTTTTTTTGTTATTGTTATGTAGTTCGCTATATAGTTTAGTTGTATCGTTAGTCTCGTTGTTGATTTGCATAGTTTATGATTCAAATAAACACTTCCACTAGACTAGACAAGTTTATTGCGAACATATTTACAATTCAAAAGAGCAGCGTAAGTACATGCGAAACCGTATCACAGTGAGAGAAAGCCTTGATAAAATAAATTTATACATTCGTCGTAGTGCCGAGAATGGCGTCGACACTCCACTCTCCATCCAACTCGATCTCCTCCTGCAGATAGCGCATCATCCGCTTCGAACCAAAGAAGTCGGTGACTCGCACGCGAGACGGCTCCTTCGGGTACTTGTCCTTTCGGATGCCTGCAAGCCACAATCTCTCTCTCTCTCTCTCTCTCTCTCTCTCTCTCTCTCTCTCTCTCTCCACTCACCAGTAGTACTCATGCAAAGCGACTTGGGACATGACTCGAGATAGTCCTGGAGTGACTTTGTCGAGTTGAGTCCGCGCACCTCTTTGCGCATGAATTCCAGAGTGAAGTGAGTGTACCTGCAATCATTTGCTAGAGCATCGGAGATGTAGCCTCACACACCTATCAATGACGTGCACTCCAATATCGTAGTCGACATTGTACGAGTAGCTTTCCTCGTGAGTGAGGGACGACGAGGAGGAGATCACCCCGGGCGAGTCAATGTACTCGTACATGGACGCACTCCGACACGAGTCCGCGATCACAAACATCTCGTGGTAACTGAAATGTTATCATTAGATGAAAAAAAATATGACAGCAATCGGCCTAGTCAATAAACAAACGCATCACGATTATCTCCATACCCTCTCACTCACCGATTATCCTCGTACATTGTCCTAATCGCGTTGGCCAGGTCGACATTCGTCAGCTCCTCCGCGTCTTGAAACTTGAGGAAACTGTCACCGCCGTGGCCAGTGATGTATACCTGAATCGTAATCATAAAGTCTCTCTTCTCTTCCTTTCTCTCACAGCAATGATCAACCGGCACTCACCAGCACGTTGCTCTGGTGGTCCGTGAGCAGTCGCTTGTTCCTCGGAGTAGACGGGTCGTGTCTGCCAGTCAGCACGCGGATGAAATTCTCCACTGTCACCTGCACATAGTTCCAATCCCTACAGCAAATTACTCGTCCATACGTACCTCGCTGCCCCTGTAGTCCACCTCCACGTCTTCGCTGTACAGATTCGTGCCACCAGGGCGCGTTGAAAATGGTCGCTAAAAGATTACCACATGATCCAGTCCCTTTATCGCACGTCATTTCATCCATCTTGCGCACCCCATTCCCGATGGCGGCATTCGATTTACGCACACAGCCGGAGGACGGTCGACCCGAGAGGAGATCAGCACAACCACCCTCTCTCCCCACCCACGTCGGTCGCCGCTCTCCCGTGGCAATGATCAACGAGACACTCACCACACAGTCCAGCAAGGCAAGTGACTAGCTTCTTTATTCCTCAATTCATCCTCTTACAGTACCATGCGCACATCAGTCGCGATGCATCCACGGCCTCATCGTTCTACGAGGAGACAGACACGTCGCAGCAGGCTACGAGTGAGATGAGTGAGATGAGTGAGAACGACGCCACGACCACAACCACCGTCACTTCCCGCTCACTCTCTGCCACCACTCGGTCCGAGTCGACCGAGTCCTACACCTCCGCCGTTTCCTCATACGTGAGTACGAGTACGCGCGTTATTTTGCAAGATGGAAAACGACAGTTGGTCGCTAAAGTAACTTTTGCATACACTTTTTCAGCAAGGCACTCTCGACTCGTCGGCATCGAGCGAGACGGGCAATACGACGTCGTACGCCTCCTCTCTCCCCGCCACCACCTCCGTCCGCTCCAAGACTCGCTCCCTCTCGCCGACCACTCGCCAGACGGCCGGCAAGGACTACTATTCGCGAGGAGACTTCTCGCACCACATGTATGTGATGTTATCGATAATTGATCGATATCCGATGTTCTGTAGTTCCGTGGCACATCCTCGCCGCCGCACCATATCCTCTTCCTCTCACATCTCCACCTCCTACTGCGAGAATCACGGCGACTACGTCTCTATCGCGTACGCAAACCATCATCTCACTTATCAGAGACATCATGTTCTAGAGAGAGCACAACTGCGCCGGTGCGCGCGCCCAGTTCTCTCGGCTACAGTGACATTGCACAGAGGCGGCCGCAGCATGACAAGCGCGGACAGGCTATTCTCTACAAGTGAGGCGGATCAACTGACAACAGAACATAGACAATAGTGTTGGGCAGGATTATACCAAATTTGGATTAATCGTAAATTAATCGGATTAATCGGATTAATCCGAATCTTAATCCAAAATCTTAGAAATTTTGGATTTCAGATTAATCCGAAATCCGAAATCCAGTTTTTTGGGGATTTGGATTAATCCAAAATCCAAAATCCAACTCGGATTAGGATTTTGCCCAACACTAATAGACAACATCATAACATCATCAGGAGTCGCAAATTGCGTCTGCCGTGCAAGATGCTCGATCCGCTGCTGCTGCGTGTGTGTCCGATCCAGCGAGGGCAGACAGTCTCGATTCGTCTTCCTGCCGACGCTACCCAGCCCCTTCAGACGCACACCATGCTCAAAGCCAGGGTGCGCTTCTTCCATCTCTCTTCTCTCTGACTCATCTTTTCCAGAAGTACTACGCCGACGTGATACCAGTCGCGTCGTTGGAGGCGGCTATCGAATGTGCTCGCCTGCTATTCGCGCCCATGCAGTAAGTCGTCAAACAATCACCCATAGCTCTCCTCATTTCGTAGGTGCCGCGCCACCATTAACCTGTTGGTGATGGAGCGTCCGCAGGCAGTGATCGCGCACGTGTCTCCGCCCGAGCAGCACGCGCGCGCCCACAAGCCACCGCCCGCGCAGAACCGCGTCGAGATGATGCTGGCGCCGGTCGGACCGCAGCACGCCGCCGTCATGAAGCCGCTCTGGCACACAGTCGTCTACACAGTGTCGCTTGGCCGCCACGTCGCCGTCGAGTACCGCATCCCCTCCACGCCCGCGTTCAAGATACGCAAAGTGGTACCCAAGCGACTCCACGCCGTCCCGCTCACATACAACGAAATCGTGCGGAGCGAGCCCGAACAGGTAGACTGCCCGTCTACGTCTTGTACAATGTTCTAACCATCACACCTTCAGCGTGTCGAGTACATGCGCGCGCCCCGGCCGGGCACGATACAGCTGAGTACGGTGGAGGTGAGCGACCCGCAAATAGTGCGGCGGGTTCGCGTCGAGCAGAGCGGCCGGCAGCTCATGCCGCTCCCGCCCATCCACCACGTCGCCTCCCATTCGTCCATCCAGCCGCGCTACTCCACGCCCCTACACAGCGAGGTACATCACAATATGATGAAACAAGTTCCCATTCACGTTTTAGTCGACGAAGAAGCCTCGCGGCGAGCGATCCATGTCCCGCAAAGCGCCTGCGTCTCGTACTGCTCGTTCGCAAACTCGCGCCATTCCCGAATATACCTCGATGCGGTCCGAACAGACGACCTCGACCAGCACTCGCACCACCACCAAGACAAGAGACGACCCCCTCACCTCTACGACCACCACCGCCTCGTCCCGCATCGACCCCGCCAAGATCGAGATCGTTCCGCCAAGGATCTGTATGTCAAGACTAAGCTATGGGGCAGGGTTCAGTCTAAGGTACTCTACAGTAAGGGTACTAATAACTACAGTAATGGTAATAGTAACTACGGTAATCTACAGTGATAACAATACAATACATCAGACCTGTCTCCATGGCCGTCGAGAGGGTTGCCACAATACTCTCGCCAATAAATACATAACAGTAATATAGAAGTGACTTTATCGCATATAGTAAATATACATGAAAGGGCGACCGCTCACGCGGATCGTCCCGGCGATAAGTGTCGATCTCTCTCACTTCTCTCTTACGTGTCTGTGCTCTCTCTCACTCTCTCGTTCCGGTCGGGACATTCCGGGGGGGACGCGAGAACATCTCGAGTGTAATGAGTGATGTGACACGGGGGGGAGATAATCGATACTTATAAATTTATAAAGTGACAATTGCCCTGTTTTTTGGGCTTCTCAGTCTACGTTCGGTAGTGGGTCTCCTCCTGTCGCTTGTTGAAGACGTGTTGTCGTTGACGTGTTGTTTTGTCGTTGACGATGAAGGCTTCTTCTGACGGCTGGTAGGTATAGTCGCGTCTGGTGTGAAGTGACGGTAGAGTGAGTGCGCGCTGCCGATTACGTTACTGTTTTTTCTTCTTCCGAGAACCTCTTTTAAGTTCTCCTTTTTTGTTTTTAGAGTGACGCCAATTGATTACGATCATTGTTTACATCTTTTGTATCAGATCGTGTGTGGCGTGGCGGTTCGGATGCCCTTTGCAATCCCTTTGAATCCGCCACATGTGCCTTCACAGGACATGGCTTGGACACTCCTCATACATTGTATCCAACTCGGCTGGCGAGGGCGGCTGGTTTCGTTTTCCTTGTTTTCTAGAAACTCTGCCTATTTGCCCGTTCAGATGCGTTCTCTTGTCCTTCTCCTTCTTGCTCTGCTTGGCGTCGCTGGTGTGTACGTCTCGCGCTCGCCGTCGGCTTGCGGGGAGTGGCAAGTGTCGGCCTCGTGCCCGAGGTGTCCCTCGGGGCACTTGTGCATCGTCCGTCTTTCCGAGTGAGTTGTTTATCTGCTATCCAATGTGTATTGCGCAAGGAGAGAGGGTGGAATCTGTTGTTCCAGACTTTGGATCGTGCACTGTCTTCCGATGAGCGTGCTATCGTCTCATGCTACCGATCGTCGCCGTCAGCAGCCCGTGCCTCCTACGACTACTTCGGCGGTGCCCCTTTCATCCGCTTCCCCTTCTCGCTCTCGCGAGTGTGTTGAGTGTGACGCGGCTTCTATTGATCTCGGCCATATTGTACTTGTCATTGTCGCCATTATCTCCACCTTTGCTGTCGCTTACCTTCTGTATCGTCAGGGGGCGGGTAGGCGTGAGTATGCTCCTCCTGCGGCTGCTCAGATGCGCCTTGTGTCTCTGCGCGCCCTGTCGTCTTAATCCGCTGCCTAGGCCATACTCTTTCTCCGATTGTCGCGTCCAATTGCTCATGATATAATCTTGCGTTTCTCGATCCACACATGCTACCTCATCCTTGTTTATTTCAATTGCTTGTCCCGATAAATTATGATAAGCAATGACCTTGATTGGAGGCGGGTGAGTGCGCCTATCTGCACATCTCTATTACTTGATGAGTGAGAGCTTCACTCTCTAGAAGTTTCGATGTATGTGCTGGTGAAAGGAGATTATATTGTCACTGGGGTTTTGGGATGGATCCAGCTATTCCTTCCGACTCGCGTCCCTCGTCGATGCGGCCTTATATTCATTGCCGATCCGCCGCGCGTCAGGTATACTGTAGCTGATCCGTTTGATTGTATTACAATCATTTAGTCGCACTCCGCTCGCTCTGATCGATCTCGCTCTCATTCAACTTGTGGATTCTTTTGTTTTCTCCCTTGTTGGTTTGAATGGGCTGACTTCGCTTCGCGCACGCCCCTTTGAGATATCGGATGCGCCGGCGTCTGACCAGAGTCTCTTTTGGCGCCCGGTGGCCAATCATTGCCGTGGGGTGCGGCGTGGCCTCGCTCTGCTGCGTACTCACGTGCGGCAGTTTGCGGGGATAGCGGCTGTCATCGAAAAGGTGGATATCAATTACAAAATTTTAATCCTCTTTGTAATCGCCTTTCTTTCCGGTTGTCGCCCTACCTCATCATGTGCATCCGGCTGAGCGGTCGACTCGTTTTCATTTTGTCCTCTTGATTGGGAGTCCCCTTCCCTGCTTCCAGTATTCGCGTCCTTGAACGCCGTGTTCACCTCCTGGCTATCGGGAGCTTATATCTGACCCCCAGTGAGCTAGCCTCGGAGTTGGAGGCGGCGTCTGCTTATGCTAATGTAGTGTACGCCTTTCCTCGCTCGTGAATCGCATTGATAGCGCATTTTTTGTAGATAAATTGATTTTTGTTTTGTTTAGTTGCCATGAGTCAGCTGCGCGCTCGCAAGTCGGATCGTCGTACGGAATTGAGTGCGAGGGTCGCTGACCGTTCTGTCTTTCTTTCTGACCGCGCTCGCGTCACTGTTCAGCTACAGAGTGCTCTCGACGATGCGCGTTCGTCTTGTAGTGCTCTTCACGAGCTTTGGGAAGAGTTAGTTGGACAGGCGGCTACTCTCTCTGATCAAGATCTGTCTGCTCGCGATACGGTAAGTGGCGTCTGTCACCTTCTCCCGTCATACAGTATTACAGTATGCTCGCGACGCTTTTGCCATACTCGAGGGCCTGTTCAACATGGAAGATGTGAGTGCTATTCTCGTGGCTAGTACTTTTTCACGCCTCCCTTTTAGTCCGCCCGTGATATCGCGCGCGGTCTCAAAGGGCTCTCCGCGCTGGCTACGCTGCACTTGAAGTCCCTCCGCCGGCTGGACCAGTCGGATGACGATTTTTGGTCTGAGCATAGGTTGATCGTGGATAGGCTGGAGGAAGTGAATGTGAAATCCCATGCGTTCTCTGCACGCTGCGCAGCTGCTCGTGAATCTGCGCGTTCCTCTCTTCACCTTGCTCCTGCCATCACCCTCTTCCGTCGCCGTCGCCATTTTGTGAGTGACGCTCATTTTGCCGCTGGGCAGCGCGATGCCCCTGGCGCCTCCCGCGCTCGCGCGTCCTCTCAGTCTACTCGCCTGCGTCTCTCTATTCCCCTACTCTCTCTGTGACCTCGGCCTCATCCTCTCCCAACGCCCCTTCCGATAACACTATGATCGATCTTCTCCGTTCATTCACAAACTAATAACCTTTATTGCTCGCATTTTTATAACACATTCAACATTGCCTTCACTTGTTCATTTTATCTGTGCGATATGAATATAATTGTGCTTGCTTCGTGTTGTGGTGTTATTTGGTGGCGATTGGTGTGTTATTGAGTCGCCGTCGATATATAAGTGGTGGGTGCATGTTGGTCGGTGGGGTAGCTGGAGTGAGGTAGGATGGGATGAGGCTGGCGGTAGGCTGGCTGGCGAGGAGGTGCGGAGGGAGACTGTGGCGGGCGCGACTGGCATCTGGAGAGGGCTATCAGCGAGTCGGCGTCTCGAGAAGGTCGGCCTCAATCTGGCTGACCCTCTCCTCCAACGCCTTTTTTTCCCTCTCCAGGATCTCCTTGTCGTGCTGCGCACGCTCTACTGCATCCCGCATGGCCTTGAGCGCCTGCTCGGCCTTCTTGGCCTGCAGCTTGCGCTCGCGTTCTTCCAACTCTTGTTGGCGTTGGAGAGCGGACAGCTTCTCCTATAATTTGTCTATTATTTCTCTCCCAATCGTCGACTTTCGCGCTCTCTTTCTCATTCTCACCTTGAGCTCAGTTGCTTCTTCCTCGTTGTTCTTGTCCTCGGTCGTGTCCTCCTCATCGTCCCGTTTTCCCGTCATCAAGAACTAAATTGAGGGTTATCCTATGCCCGCCCTCTCTCTCTCTCTTTCTGGCTCTCTCTTTTTCCTTCACTTACTTCGATCTGGAGAATCCTTTCCTCCACCAGGCGGTTGAACTCCTCCTCGCCGACTCCATCCTCCAGGAGGGGGCATACCCTGCCCCAATGGTGACCGCCAGTGGCCATGCACCGCTTGTTCCTGCAACGTCCTTCTTGGACGGTTTTTTCCGCGCGATTGTGACACGCCCAGGGCTGATGTGCAGGCTCCATGCACAGCAAACAGAAGTCGGAGACGACGGCATACTCCTGGAGCCTTGGCGTCGGCATGACTGATAGTCTCTTGCAGGAAATTGCCACATGCCCGTTTTTCCTGCATACGGCGCAGTGGGGTCTTAGCTGCTGGGCTGTCGCGGGGGCTGCAATTCATTTCTTCTCGATTGCTCGACGCTGCCTATTTTACCGTTTCGCCGTCCTCCTTCCACATCCCTTGTCGGGGGGTAGTCGGGTGCTGTGTTACGGGCGCGGTTTCTCGGGTAGGCACCGTCGTTGCGATGGCTGTGCTTGTGGCTGGACATAGTCGATTGGGATCAGTTACGGTCCTGCAATGCGCGATTTATCTCTCGCAACCTTTGGTAATGACGTAATACGATATCGCGTTTGATCGGTTAGTCGCGTTTGTTATGGTTAGCTTATACCGCGAGTCGTATAGATGGAGGGAGAGAGAGAGAGAGAGAGAGAGAGAGAGAGAGAGAGATCAATGACCCCTTATTGGGTCTGGGAGAGATGGTCGGGGGAGATGCCCGGGGCAGGTGCCTCCGGCGCGGCGTCTTTGGGAATGAATGCCGTTGGGGGTGGGCGGGAAGATACGCTGCGCGTGCGTCCTTCTCCTGTCATCCATCATTCATTATGGCTCCGCGCGTTATCTTATCCTCTTTCGTTTTCTCTTTTTGGTTATGAGATCAAGGTTATTAACCGTATTACTGGTATGGTTTACCGTATTCTCTAGGTTACCCGCCCTCCCATGCTCACTGGCAAATTGAACCCGTATCAATGACTATGGAATTGTATAGACAGTTTATACATATTATACACATTATATACATTATATACAATTTGTACACCACATTCGATAACTAGTAGGTTTCATTTGGGTTTGGGTGGGCGATTCCTGTTGGCAGCATCGCGAATTGTACTTGTGGCTGCTGCCTGTTGAGGCATTGCATGCAGTTTAGCTGCCATATTGTGGGCGAGAATAGCACGATGAGGAAGATAATTATTGCTATTGCGAGGATAATCGGTAGCCACTCGTCCATCGCTCTCAGAAACCTGATAGTCTTTTCGACTGTTTCGCACAGCTGGTCCCATATCCCGATAGTTTCTGGAGCGATGTACGTTGTGCCCTTGGCTGTGTTTGCCATTGGTATGCTGCCCTCAATGTAGTCTAGCTCACCGGTTGTTGCGATTGCGATCGATTTCCCTCCGCAATGCACAGTACACGACTCTTTGACCTCGCGCTCTTCGAAATAGCGTCTGATCTTAGTCACGTGACCGGTTTTGTCACATTGAATTGTGTCTACAAAATTGTCCGTACATTGTATCTGGGCGGCTCCCGGTACTTCCGAATGACATCTTAGTTTGAATTTTGCCCCTTTGAGGCAGTTGAAGCATCCGGTTATGGGGGACACGTCACTCACCCGGCAGGGAGTGTCGTATTGGGAATATGACAGGTTTAGTCGTTCTTGGATGTTGAATTGAATGTGCAGCGCGTCGCGTGTTGTAATCAATTGCGGCTTCACTTGCGACGTTACCTTCAATTCAAACCCTTCGCCTATGGTTGGCAACATGTTGTTTGGATCACGGAGGAGCGAGTAGTAGTCGGTATCTGGGCATCGGCATAAAGCATTGTCGTCTGCGAAATCGCACCTGCATCGATCTATAAACGTGCAGTGAGTTGCGTTAGAGCATCGCAGAACTGGATCCGCTTCTTCTTGTCGGATGTGTGCGATTTCTTTGTTTATGCGCAGAAATTTGTCTAGTTTAACTCGTGGTGAGTCGAAGTGAATCAATTTCATTGTCGATCCGTTGTATACCTTTTTGTTTATACTCGTGGCCATGCTATCGACAAGCTTCACTGTCTCAATCGTCTTTTCTCCGTGGGGTGGGACCGTTGTTACTTCTAGTGAAACTTCAGGCACCCAATAGTTGCACTCGATAATTTCCACTAAATCGTATGTCGTTGGCTTAGCGTATACTCTGTAGTATAGGCAGCTGCTTGACAGTGTGAGACACTTGCACAGGAGGAATCCGCATTTGTTTGTACAGTATGTTGCCCCGCTGTACTTGTTCGCTTCGCTAAACTCGCTAATGATTGTGTCCTGATCGATGTCGTTGCATTTGCCTCCGGTACACAATCCGCTCCCCGCACATCTTCTAATCGACTCAGTTTTTGTCGTTATGTTTCTGGTGTACAGAGTGCGAGAGGCTCCACAGGTCCATGTCACGTCTTTCAAGCGAATCATCGTCTTTTGCATTTTCTTACCGGGGTATTCAATGTTTATGCACACTGTTCGATCGATACTCGTAAAGAACATGTTGATTGACGTTTGGGTTGAGCATGAGTCCCGTGAGCACGTTATGGCCTCGGTCGTAATTGGGGTCGTCTTATCGCATGTCTCGGCGGTACATGCTGTGATAAAGCTTACTGCTATCGCGATCTGGGTGAGGGTCGAGAGTGACATGGACAGTGGGCGTTTAGAGTACCTCACTGATCGGTCGCTTCGTATGATGCACGTTGGTTGCTGCACGTTGAATGGGATTGGGGTGTATCTGCTGATTCCGCTCATGTCGTCTGACTCTCTCCTTTCAACGTCAACCTGCGTCTCTTCTACCCTCTCGTCTAGCATGTTTTCGGTTGTTTCCTCTTCTTCGGCTGGTCGGGGAATGTCCTTTTTCTTCCTCCGCACGCAGCACGCAGCGGTTCTTGCGCAACATCCAGCAGATCGTCTGCACATTGTCCTATCCCTCCATGCCTTCTTTATGCGTTGCCTGCAGCGAATCAGTAGCGCCAGAAGCGTACCGGGGATTATTGTGATGAGCGCGAGGAACAGTATCGCCTTCTTTTTGTGGCAGTGAGGGTTGACTAGGGTTTGGTACATGCATATGGTACAGTGGTTTACGCTGCATAGGTCGATTCCTGGACATGTGTGCTTGATTACCTCGTTTCTTTTGCCGTTGTATTTTCTCCAAGTCACCAAGAAAGGGTGCACAATGACGTGTGCGTCCACAGGGATAGTTATTCCTTCTAACTCATCGATTGCTGCGCGCACTTCATCATTGCAAGCCTTCTCGTCCTCGTCTATGCAAACCCTGTATTTTGTGTATTCATCGGTCTTTGCGTGATCGAATAGTTGTACGCCCTCATCTGTGCACTGTATTGATCCCGAGTATGCTGGTTCGATAATCAGGAAGTGTTATGTTCGTGCGCATCGAATTATTGACATCCGGTTTCTCCCATCTAGTGCGATCTGGCCTTGTGCGGCTAGATCTAACTATTAGTATACACACCTGTGAGGCTGACACAATATACAAGAGAGCACTGTGAAGTTACCTGTGTGGGTGTATACAAATGTTATCGACGAATCTATACCATAAGTGAACGTTACTCGGTGAGACCTTTCTGATATCAGACGTCACGCGTGGTTACGTGAGCGGAATCCAATCACTCGGCTGTTAGTGCATCCCTCCACTCCTGGGTTATTCACCGTGCCTTGACTACGCTTGCGCGTAACGGGTGAGATTTGTTAGATACATTCACACAAATTAGAATTAGACTGAGGTGGTTCAGTGAGTCCGTGTTCGTTTCTAAAACGGTTAATGCACCATGTCAAGACTAAGCTATGGGGCAGGGTTCAGTCTAAGGTACTCTACAGTAAGGGTACTAATAACTACAGTAATGGTAATAGTAACTACGGTAATCTACAGTGATAACAATACAATACATCAGACCTGTCTCCATGGCCGTCGAGAGGGTTGCCACAATACTCTCGCCAATAAATACATAACAGTAATATAGAAGTGACTTTATCGCATATAGTAATTATACATGAAAGGGCGACCGCTCACGCGGATCGTCCCGGCGATAAGTGTCGATCTCTCTCACTTCTCTCTTACGTGTCTGTGCTCTCTCTCACTCTCTCGTTCCGGTCGGGACATTCCGGGGGGGACGCGCGGCCAACTAAAAAAGAAGAAGTTTATTACCGCGTTATTAAAACAAAACATAACATATATATGAGCAATACAAAAATACGGCAGTTTGTGGTTAGGCTCGCACTTAGCTCAGGATTTACTGTTGAAAACATTTTCGTGGAAGCTTGGACTGAGACGCGTCGCGTGTCCACACGCGACGCATCGATGCGAATCAGCTGTTTCTGTTCACTGTTGTTTTTAATTTAAAAACAATGTTTTTTGTTTGTTTATATTTCGTATTCATGTTGTATTTTTGTGCAGTTGGATGAAATGCACTGACGCTTCTTTTAAAACATACACATTTTCTCTGCCAGTCCGCTGCATAGGTGTTCGCAAGCAGGGATCCTGGTAAATATGATTCACATGATGTTATGTAGTTAAATTAAAATTTGCATGTGGTAACACCGGAAAGGTGAGTTCTTCAATTGTTTCACTGTTGATTGTTTGTTCACCTGTGGCCGTCCCCGTGTTGCACTGTGTTTTCGAATTGTTAATCTGTGAAACGGTTCGAAATCCTGTTCTTTACAGGGCCGGATTTGTAGGGAGAACGTCTCCATTCCACTTGTGTGCTCCATATCCGCCTATTTCAGTGCTTTCCAAATGGCAACGACGTGTCGACAGACACAAGCACATAGGCAGTGAGGTGAGGTCAGCGGATTTGTCAGCACCATTGTGGGTGGATTCTGTATTGTATTACTTCTTTGTGTATCATTTCGCGCGTATTCCGTTCATCTGCCTTGTATTTTTGCAGGTTGTGCTCGTTTGGGGCAGGCGATGCTCACACGAGGTGAGGATGTGAAGGAGATTGGAGAGAGGAGGGAGACACGCAGCATGCCGCCTAGAGACAAGGTGAGGTTAATGTATTTTTCAGCATATGTGACGAGTGTGGAGTCATCTCTTCTGAACGATTCGGAGATGTCTCGTCAGTGTGGGGAGACAACTTCGAATCGACGTAGCGTCTCGGGCAAGATCGCCAATGGAAGATCTGGGAGAGTGCTGCCAGAGAGAGAGGTGAGTGACAACCACTCCCCTACAACAGCTAACATTATATTGAGACTGAGTTGAGGGTTGTCATAGTTTTTGGCTGATTTGGGCAAAGCGTAGTAGTGTCGTTCGTGTGATACTGCGACAAATGAGTATATTTAGTTTGATCCGTACACTGGTCAAGATTAACCGCTTTTGTGAGTTGATAGTTCATCGGTTTCGGTGTAATTATTGTAGTGATTATGTTATTGTAATTACAAAGTTGTTGTTTGCTTTATGTCCCTCTATTCCCCGTTAATGTACTTGGATGCCGAGTGCTACCACTTTTCCATAATGTATTTGGTCATGATGCAATTGTCGGTCTCTCTCGGATAACAAGTAGCATGGGAACAGTTACAATTTTCCCTGACTATTGCTTTCATAAGATCATAAGATAGTATTGGTTGGTTTGTGAAAGCATGTTATGATGGGAAACTAGCAAGGAGGAAAATATACGTTTGGCATATGGGACAAATTTGGTCTGCAGGTTAAAGGGTCAAAACGGGATTCCGTTGTGTATCTAGCTATTATGTTCTACTCTCTGATCTTCTATCTACTTTGAAAAACCCTCATTGTTGTGATAGTGATAACTCGCTTAAATCGTTTACAGTATACCTAATCGTTTTATAGTTTACCTAATCGATGCCACTGGCAAGAGAGCACGTGTACGACACTGAGAAAACGAGTGAGGTGATTATGGTCAGTCTGGAGTTACCGACTCCATCACCTCATCCTCAATGATTACAATCCTCAGCTTTAGATTATTGGAGCGTGTTGGAACGTCGCCACTTATTCTCGCCCCCTCTTTCCTTATCTATATAATTATCTCTCTCTCTCGCTCTCTCTCTCTCTCTCTCTCTCTCTCTCTCTCTCTCTCTCTTTCTCTCTCTCTCTATCTCTCTCTTCTCTCGCCAGTTCACCCCAAGTGGTTTATTTGCAGACTGCTGTACCTCCCGCATCAGAGCTCGTCACCGATCGATAATCAGTCGATTTCGTCGATGTACCGTACATCTCTCACATCTGTACATTCATTATCCAGTCAATCAATCGATAATCAGTCGGTTTTCAAAGCGTATAGTGGTTTTATCTTCTACATTGCATCTCTTCACTGTATATTTTACACTTGGTGTTCACATTTCAGAATACTGTTATGTGCTGTATACTTCACACTGCTGCACACTCATCTTCCCTTTATCTATGCCAATAAAATTAGAGAGGGCGCGCAGCGCCCTCTCTCTTGGGTTAAAACAAGGCTCGCGCCAGAATTTTCAAGTAGCGATATCCAAAGGACATGTTAGCAACAATGTGAAGTCTTCCAATTTATGTTAGTTAGATTCGCACGGTTCCATAGGGCAGAGTACTAATTGACGGCATCTTTGTATCTTTTCTCCGAAAGAAGTTATGAGCGATCTCGCACTCGCACTAGGCGAAAGGCCAGCGTGTGGGTGGGTGGGTGGGTGGGTGGGTGGGTGTCGTTTCCAGTCACGCTAGCTGATAGCTAGCCCTCTGCTGGCGGGCGAGCGCGAGAGCACGCGAGAGAGCACGCTGTTTGGAGAGAGACAGATGTACTTTGGTGGCTGCGATCAGTAGGAATTTAGTAAGGGGAGAGAGAAAGAGAGAACGAGAGAACGAGAGAACGAGAGAACGAGAGAACGATATAACGAGAGAAAAGGAGAAAAAGAGAGGAGGGAAGGAGGGAAGGAGAGACGGAGAGAACGAGAGAACGAGAGAAGGATAGAAAGAGAGAACGAGAGAACGAGAGAACCAGAGAAAGAGAGAAAGATATAAAAAGAGAACGAGAGAGCTAGAGAACGAGAGAAAGAGAGGAAGGGAGAAGGAGGGAAGGAGGGATGGAGAGAAGAAGAGAAGGATAGAAAGAGAGAACGAGAGAACTAGAGAACGAAAGAAAGAGAGAAAGAGAGAAAGAGATAAAGAGAGAACGAGAGAAAGCGAGAACGATATAACGAGAGAATTAGAGAACGAGAGAAAGAGAGAATGGGAGGAGGAGGGAAGGAGGGAAGGAGAGAAGAAGAGAAGGAGAGAAGGAGAGAACTAGAGAAAAAAAGAGAAAGAGAGAAAGAGAGAAGAGAGAGAAAGAGAGAAAGAGAGAAAGAGAGAAAGAGAGAAAGAGAGAAAGAGAGAAAGAGATAATGAGAGAACGAGAGAAAGAGAAACCGATAGAAAGAGAAAACGAGTGAAAGAGAGAACGATATAACGAGAGAACTAGAGAACGAGAGAAAGAAAGAAAGTGAGAAGGCGGGAAGGAGGGAAGGAAAGAAGGAGAGAACGAGACAACGAGAGAACGAGACAACGAGACAACGAGACAACGAGACAACGAGAGAACGAGAGAACGAGAAAACGAGAGCACGAGAGAACGAGAGAACGAGAGAACGATATAACGATATAACGAGAGAAATAGAGAACGAGAGAAAGAGAGAAGGAGAGAAGGAGGGAAGAAGAGAAGGAGAGACGGAGAGAACGAGAGAACGAGAGAACGAGAGAAGGATAGAAAGATAGAAAGAGAGAACGAGAGAACGAGAGAACGAGAAAACAAGAGAAAGAGAGAACAAGAGAAAGAGAGAACGAAAGAAAGAGAGAACGATATAACTAGAGAACGAGAGAAGGAGGGTGGTAGGAGGGAAGGAGGGAAGAAGAGAAGGAGAGACGGAGAGACGGAGAAAACGAGAGAACGAGAGAACGAGAGAACGAGAGAACGAGAGAACGAGAGAACGAGAGAACGAGAGAAAGAGAGAAAGAGAGAAAGAGAGAACGAGAGAAAGAGAGAACTGGAGAACTGGAGAACTAGAGAAAGGGAGAAGGAGGGAAGGAGAGAAGAAGAGAAGGAGACACGCGAGAACGAGAGAACGAGAGAACGAGAGAACGAGAGAACGAGAGAACGAGAGAACGAGAGAAAGAGAAAACGAAATAACGAGAGAACTAGATAACGAGAGAACGAGAGAACGAGAGAAAGAGAGAAAGGGAGAAGGGGGGAAGGAGGGAAGGAGAGAAGAAGAGACGGAGAGACGGAGAGAACGAGAGAACGAGAGAACGAGAGAACGAGAGAACGAGAGAAAGAGAGAACGAGAGAAAGAGAGAAAAGAGAGAAAAGAGAGAACGAGAGAAAGAGAGAAAAGAGAGAAAGGGAGAAAGAGAGAACGAGAGAACGAGAGAACGAGAGAACTAGAGAACGAGAGAAAGAGAGAAAGGGATAACGAGAGAACGAGAGAAAGAGAGAACGAGAGAACGAGAGAAAGAGAGAAGGAAAGAAGGAGGGAAGGAAGGAAGGAGAGAAGGAGAGGAGGAGAGGAGGAGAGAAGGAGAGAAGTGCTCGGCGATCCTCGTCTTCAGTGGGCGACCCGTTTGACCGATGTAGTGTTCACTGCAAAGATCGCAAGAGATACGGTAGATCGTACCCTTCTTTTGACAGTCTCCTTTTCTACCAAATTGACAGACTAGACACTTTTACAACTTGTTTTGTTGATTACAAAACATCCCACTTTCTACACAACCCAAATTTCCACTTTGGACCGGAGGTGACTCTTCCCAAAATTCACCTCCATACCTTACTTGCATATCTCTTCGCGCGGCATTCCAATCGTTCTGCTTTTTCACACAACACTCATCACACCTCACAGGCTCCGAATCCAAAATTTTATTCAAATCGGTCTACTCTGCGCCATATACGGCTTACGCAAAGTTTCAAAAGGTGAGTCCATACTGGTTTCACCTCTGCTGGGGACAGGCCATTTTTTGGCTTCTCTTGAGGCCAGAATTTGGCTTCTCTCGACAAATGGGCGTGGCTTTGTGCTAGCGCAGATTCGAGAGTCCCAGGAACTGGAGGTTCTCGTCAGAAGGAGTGCCGACTGTTCCACTATAAGCGACTAGAAGGTAGCACTAATTGTGTGTGGTTCTGCTGGGGACGTGGATGACTTGGAATCCGGCAAACTCGAAGCGACTCCAGTCCAACTCGACTGAGCCCTGCGAGAAGCCAACTGAACAGAACACATGTATAGTCAACTGATCGTAGAAACGCGCGCAAAGTTGCGCGAGCTGAGAGAAGTGGCACTTGAGGCGGTCCACTGACTGGCCAAAAATTGTGCCACGCAGCGCTGCGAAATTCGTTTGTCAACAGTTGACGAAATGTATTGACCTGTTCCCAACGAATATATGAACATGGCTAAGTTACGATAGCCTACCGCGGAGTGAACGAAAGCGAGATGGAAGCATAGCAATGTGAGTACACGATGCATGTCTGATTTCGGCAAGTGAAGGTGCTGTCGCATTTCGATCGCGGGTTTCTACTAGAACCAAACAACTAGTAATACTTATAAAATTTTAGTGCGTTTGCAGTGCGGTCATGGAAACAAACATAGGGGAAACTGCAATTTACGAGTCGTTTAACGTCGGCTGTCGTGTGTCGTGTGGAGGCCCCGGCAACATCTTTCTACGGGTGAGGGTGATGTTCTATTCAAAATTGAATGTTCATTCGGAATTCGAAGGCGGTAGCAGGACTCGAATTCTTAACTTAACCTAATTCTTAACTTAAGTCTGGTACTAGGTTTGGTGAATTCTTAACTTAAGTCTGGTACTAAGTCTATGGGTACGCAAAGTCTTCCTTTCAATCTGAAATAGAGACATACGGAGGTCATAGATTTTACATACAACATACTGATACGGATGCTAGTACATTTTCCTGTAAGAAAAAAGTGACCAATATTCAAATATGTGTGACATTTAACATATTATGGCGTCCTAGTTATGTAGTTGCTCTAATTTCTCTCTCTGGGCGTGGCTTCGTGCTAGCGCGCCGCATTGTCATGTTATTCGCAGAGATTGATGGAATAATGGTTTCTGACAGTTTATTCTGTAAATTACAACTTTTTGGTCTTCTTAGGAGGCGGGGCCGGCTCATTGGGATATCCGGTGCCATCGCAAATGTCTTCATAAGCCGGACAGATGAGATTTCCCTTGAGAATGTTGCGATAGTGGTCGATCTGAATAGTAATTAGAGTGAGGTACAGTGAAGTGAATGCCCACCTCATCAATGGCTATCCTCGTTCCCTCTCCGTCTTTCTCACACCGGTACGATCTGCCCATCATTTCAATGTAGATGGCAGTCGAATAGCAAGTCGTCTGAAAAAAAAGATTTCGAAGCCGCCTTTTGGTTTATTTGTAGAACAAGTTTTTTACCCACCGACTAGCTTTGTGTAATAGAAAATTTTCGATTAGCTTCAAAAATGGCAACCAGTGAGTTCTTTTATATCTTCTCTCGGTCAGACACTTCCCAGAGAGTACAAGAAAAGAGAGCGCGCAGGCCGCGTCGCGAGTCCACCATCCGCGCGCTGCGGCGGCTTGGCGTCTCGCCAAGAACGCATTCGCAAACTGTGACCATACCTTGTAGCATCCTCCCTCCAGTGTGTGTCCGACTTTTGTCCAAGCACCCTCAGTGTCAATACATCGAGATGTCGAACCGAACTCCTGAATGCTTACTATACCAAGAATCGGGAATACGAAGCACCTGCATATTGTACTTTCTGTTTTCGGCACCAGAGGAGCCATCGCAAACGATGCGTGAGGGCTGAAAGAGTGTAGATAAGAGAGAGAGAGAGAGAGAGAGAGAGAGAGAGGGAGAGAGAGAGAAAGAGAGAAATAGAGAAAGAGAGAGGGAGGGAGAGAGGGAGGGAGGGAGGGAGGAAAGAGAGATGCTTACCAGCTCCTGCACATAGGGACAGAAATCCATGAACGTATGAATTCCTCCAAACTTTGCGGCTTCCGATGCTTTCTGTTCATGGACTTTGTCAAAGTATTGGAATCTCTTAGGATGAGACTCTTTCTTGAAATCGCACGCTCCCAAACTCTTGCGGTCAAATGAACACCTAGAAAAGATCATGAAACGAAAGAGAGAGAGAGAGAGAGAGGGAGAGAGAGGGAGAGAGAGAGAGATAGGGGGGGGGAGAGGCACCTGTGCGTATGTACAGTCCCATTCGTAGGATTGATATCGACTTGATCACAAAATGGAGCGGGCGACTTTCCCATCTGTCTACGTGTTGCTATCCACTCTCCACAGCTCTTCTGCGCGAATCCACACCCGAGACCCCGACCCCACTGCATAGCAGACGCCTGGCTGAAAAAAAAACACAGTCAAGTACATAAGTTACCTTCAAACTGCTCTACAACTACTTCCAACTACCACCGAAATGCCTCAAACTGTTTCCAGCTACTCAGGAAATGATTTCTGAAGACTGACCACACCTTCATTAAATTGTTCGCCCTACGTTTACAGCACAGTAGACAACAGTATCATCGTACAAAACAATTACCGAAAGTCGGCCTTGTACCATCCACTATCTTCGAGCAGAGCCAGCGTCATGCGAGTGATGACTGGAGGGATCTTAGTGTCCCTGGAATCAATCAATAAATCGATAATCAATCAATAAATCGATAATCAATAGCCTCACGATGCAGTAAGCATCTCGTTGCGGAACAGTCGCTTCTCCCAGTGAGCTCCGGCCGAACCCGGCCCTCCTTGACCCTCCAGCTCCGCCCCTGATATCGATTTATTGATCGATTCTTCTATTTTCCCCGCGGCGTGCGGTCGGGTCCTCATTTTGCCACTAACCTCGTCGGCCTACCTGTCTTTCCCCGGCGTTAGTCTATTATGTATCTAGCATCTTAGGCACTACTGTATGCTTCATATGTCATATCATTATGATTGTGTTGTCATATTCAAATATAACGATTCCGGATAAACGATTGATTGATTGATTGATTGATTGATGTATCGATCGACTATTTGGACAGAGTGAGAGACCTTCACCTGTAAATTACAGGATAGAGAGAGAGAGAGAGAGAGAGATACTACCTTTCCGCCCTTGGTGGCCCAGTCGGTTCGAGTGATCGTCTCAGTAACTGGCACAATCGGCACACCAGTCGGCTTGTTGTTTTTCGGATCCCTGTAGAAAGAACATTACTTCCGTCAAGTGCAGACTATGAAGAAGTATCCCAAATCTTCCAACGTCTCTCGTCTATGACCAGTAGAAGCGGGAGTACTAGACTACCTCCCCCATCTACATTGCCTTCGCATCGGTTATCTACAGTGGCCACGCCCCCCAGGCCACGCCCACCTCTCCATGTACGGCGTTCCGTCGGCCTGTCTGAAGTACTTGAACAGCTCCGGAGAGAAGACGAGCGCGTGCAGAATCTCGTGTTTCAAAGTGTTGACAGTGTCCTGGAGAGATAAGACTACAAACTACAAAGATACAAACTACATACATGGTTGAATGCTAGTTTGCAGACGTGTAGAGTGCCGGCAATGGGTCTGTCTAGGGAGGATTCCAACTGACAGTGCTGCGCGTACGTAGCCTGAATAGTGATAATTATCGTGTGTGCTCAGTCTTTTTTAAAACAGCCCCTTCGAAACACACTGTGTTTTCCGTGTTTTGTAGCAAATTGCGGAAAGTGCTCTCTACTAGTCTGGCGAAACTCTACTATGCACCTTTCCCCTGTCCTCGCATCCACTAGTAGTCACGTATAGAATGAAGTCGGCCGGCACTCCCGGATAGGCTGCGTCCGACCGAGCCGCCAGAGCAGTGTCACGCTTGTTGTACGGCTTGCCCTGCAACCATCAATCGATAGTCAATCGATAATCGATCGATATCCCGTGTTCCACCCACTCACTTCGAGCGTGCACCGTTTCATGTCGATTTTTCCCGAGGCGTCCGAAGGGCACGAGTGGCAGGGCTGAAAGTTCCATTCTCTCAAGTCCCGCCCCCTTAAGTCCCGCCCCCTCACCGGCAAGTGTTGGTCGGGTATGGGGACAGTGGCGCACATCGATTGGCCGCAAGCGCCGAGACAGGTGCGAGGAGTGCGGAAGCGGGTCAGAATGTAGTTGCGGCACGTTCTGGAAGCAATCAATATTCAATCGATAATCGATCGATAATCGATCGATAATTTGTACCTTTCCAGTCGCAGCGGGTTGGTTGCGCGACGCACATAAAGAGTCGATTGCCAGTAGTTGACCGCTTCTTGGACGGATGCCTTCAGCTGCTGTCTGGAATGAGTGAGTGAGAGAGAGAGAGAGAGAGAGAGAGAGAAAGAGAGAGAGAGAGAGAGAGAGAGAGAGAGAGAGAGAGGGGGGAAGGGAGAAAGAGGGGAAAGGAGAAATAGGGGAAGGGAGAAAGAGGAGAAGGGAGAGAGAGGGATAAAGAGAGGGAGTGGGGGGAGGGAGAGGGAGAGGGAGAGGGAAAGGGAGAGAGAGAGAGGAGACAGAGAGAGATTCATACTTGGTCGCCGGGTCGAGGGCTTCTATGGTGGGATCATAGTACGGCAGAATTCGCATCGGCTGCCATTCGCTGGCGGCTCGCGGATTCATCTCACTCCCGTTTCTGGGTAGATCGGGTAGATCGGAATCCAGACGGACTTGCGTCACCACGGTGGACGGATCGGGCGGCTGAGAGAGAGAGGGATGAGAGAGAGGGGGGGAGAGGGGGAGAGAGCTACCTGATATCCGCACTGCCAGTCCGTCGCATAGACGTACGCAAGCAGGGAGAGAAAGAGAAGCAGCCGCATCACGAAAATGAGCAAGTAAACAAGGCAGCCACACTGGGAAAGAGAAACGAAAGAACTGATGGATGCAAGACGACTCAAAGATTTTCGCGAAACTCGTCTACAGAACGTTATTCATCAGTCAAAACATTCATTCAGGCAAATCATCAGTCAAAACATTTAAGTATTCCAAAATATACAATAATATGAACACGTCAATTTTAGTTAGTACATGTTGTGGAAAAGCCTACGATCCGTGGGGGCCGGAGCAGTGGGCGGGGCGTGGCCGGAATTCCATTGGCTGCGGGCGGAGGACGGGATGACGCGATTGGATGGCGCGGGCTCGGTCCAACAGATGGCGGCGTCCTACAAACTACAATGAGTCGGAAACGGGCCTATAAAGGAGCAGAGAAAGGCTAATAGGAAATGTATCATTTAATGTAATATAAATGCACCTTATAATTAAGGGTACGCAACAATTCATAGCCTTGCTCATCGCCTTGCTCAAGGATGGGGGAAGATCATTTTGACCCGACGCGCGATGCGAGAGAGGCAGAAATCTCTCCCTGTCCCGATGAAGTATCCGGACTCGTCGCCGCAGGAACACAAATCGCGAGTCAGAAAGAGGAGTTCCTCGCGCACACACAGTCACAAACGCCCGTGGGACAAGCCACCTGCAAACGCGCAACGACAATCCAACATGGACACAGCACCCATACGAAGGGTGCTAACGCGGTACCTGAGTGAACTCGGGCACAACTCGACTGTCGCGACCGCACATTGATGCAGTCACGACTTGGCTACAACCACTATCGTATCTATCATATAACAGCCAAGACAACCAGGATCATAATGCAATTATAAGAACTATATTAATCGCGAACAAATGCAAATCGAACTGAGAAACGAACACACTACAATACACTGCTGGTGCACGCACACAATTTGTGCTACCATTTGGTTGCCTTTTATTGCCATCACATCGCATTGATTTCACTGATCTACAAAATAGATTAGTACTTGATTCCGCCAGTGTCAGGTTACTTTATCGACAGCAGCAAAACAATCTCTCTCTCTCTCTCTCTCTCTCTCTCTCTCTATCTCTCTCTCTCTATCTCTCTCTTCTCTGCCTCTCAACTGTCTAGGTACCTCCGCCGCTATGACTCCCACCGTCTCTCTGAGATCGAACGGCAATTTGGCGGATGGCTGCCTTGGTACATACTTGGATATGTTTGACAAATGCTCGATATCGAAACATTTACTAGAAGCCAAACTTTAATACATAAACACAGTGTTCATATTCTTTTTAACTGCTTGAAACCCGAAAATAGTCTGCGCGTTTGGTTGAATCAACCAGCGGTTTCCCTGGCTATGTAATTTTTGAAGCCACGTGGGAGCGGCAGAGTACCGACCGGCAACCGGTGCCCCTAGAGTAATAGTAAGACAATTACACATATCACATTGATATTATCACAGAAAGGAAGAATTTACTGAAGAATTGACCAAGATCCATCTGATATCAGCGTGTATATATACAAATGACGCACGAAAACCAACATACGCCAGACAGTGTGCAATCCTAAACCTATCACTCTAGCATAGCATGGACTCTGCGACACATCTCTCTCCCTGTCCCGATCAAGTATCCGGACTCGTCGCCGCAGGCACACAAATCGCGTGTACTCGGGAAGAGGAGTTCCTCGCGCACACACAGTCACACACGCCCGTGTACTACGCACATGACAAGCCACCTTCGAACGCGCAACGACAATCCAACACAGCACCCATATGAAGGGTGCAGACGCTGAACAAATCGGAGCACAACTCGACAGCAGCGAAACAATCTCTCTCTCTCTCTCTCTCTCTCTCTTGTCCCCCTCCCAACTGTCTAGGTACCCCCATCTCTCTCTCTCTCCACCCTCTCTCTCTCTCTCCCTCCCTCCCTCTCTCTCTCTCTCCCCCCCCCCCCCTCTCTCTCTTCTCCCCTCTCAACTGTCTAGGAACCCCCATCTCTCTCTCTCTCTCTCTCTCTCTCTCTCTCTCTCTCTCTCTCTCTTCTTCCCCTCTCAACTGTCTAGGTACCTCCTATGACTCCCACCGTCTCTCTGAGATCGACCGATGAATTGGCGTATGGCTGCCGTGGTACTTGGAAATGTTTGACAGATGCTCGATATCGAAACATTTACTAGAAGCCAAACTTTAATACATAAACACAGTGTTCATATTCTTTTTAACTGCTTGTTATGTCATAAGAATAATTAAATGTAAGTTATGAATTCGACATGTATGCATTATCAGAAAAGTTTTGGAAGATACGAGATGTAAGTGAGTGGTTTAGAATCGCCCAAGAGAAGCGAAGCTAGCGAGAATGGCCTTCTTGTCCCTCGAAGTGGCACGAGTGGCTTGCAACTGAAATGGAATGTATACTTTAGAAAAGTAGTAGTCTATAAGATGGTGATGTATGTACGAGTTTATCAATCTATTAGCTACAAATCTTCTGAATACCTCGTATTGGTCCTTGTCATGGATTTTTGCGGAGATTATCCAGTTGAGATCAACCTATAGGAAAATTTTTTGAAGATAGTTGATTCAATTATGAACCACGCTAATGTTCAAAAGTGGAATACTACTCACATCACAGTCGCACTCTGCTCCCATCATCACATGCATCAGCTTTCTGTAATCCGGCGCCTCTTCGGGATTCATTTCGTAGATCATTCTAAACACGATGTTCTAATAATACAGATAAAACCAACTTGATAAGATGAAGCATAGCGATCGGGAGACCGTTGTTCCACATCGAATGCCAGTCTGGAAGTGACTTCATAACATTGATGTCTCAATTAATTACTTACAGTTCCCCTTCATGAGATTGCGTTTGCCATGCAGAACCTCTTCCGAATTCACATTTCCTTTCCACGGCAGTTTTTGGAACATCTGATACAACTTTTTTTGCAAACAATATTGATGAAACCAACCTCAATACTCATGTAGAGCCAGGATTCGATGTCGTCGTAAGGATACTGCTTTTTCATTTCGTGAGCTGCGCGAGGGGCATATCTGAAAATTTAAAATGATTTAACTCGATCTTACACTTGTTACACATTGCTATTGCTCACCGCATTGTACCGATCAATCCCTTTTCTTTGCCTTTGTAAACTGCAATGTTTCCAACTCGATCAATGCTTCGCTGGGCCATTCCAAAGTCGAGAATGAACACAACTTTCTCGTTCTTCCTCCCACCGATCGCAAAGTTACCGGGTTTGATATCCCTGAAAACCTAATAAAATGCTCACAACAACGGTATACCTGTGAATGAATCCACATCTGTGCAACTGATGGATCGCGTTGAAAGACTGGATAGAGATATACATAGCCGAGAACGAGCTAAAATAGAGTGGTGAACATTGATGAATGTAATAAGTTTTCACTTGAGTTTTTTGGCAGTATGTTGTTGGATAGTGCTGAGAGATTTGCCGACTAGACTCATAACCATAAAATCGAAGCTCGCAGTTCGGCCTGAATATAACTTTTGGTATTATTCAATATTAGCGAAACTATTAGCGAAACCTTTGTCAATGTATTGAACAATCTGGTTTCTGTTTTCGGGCGCATTCGATGAGACATCCATCAGAACATAGATTTCCGTCTGAATAGGTATAGTTGAAATGATAATACAAAATGCACATACAGTGAGCGATGAACATGTGATGCCGAGTTTCTCTGTCTTGATTGCATACTTCACTTCATGCTCATATTCTTTGGTTGTTGTGTTCATTTTCGAGTCTTGCTTTTCTTTAGTTGCTTGATAGACCTCTCCGTAGGTCCCTGATCCCAATAGTTTTCCAAGCAGATATTCATCGTTACAGCCATTCAGATACGTTCCAGACAGTTTCTAAAGCACTTCGTATGACACAAACTGATCAAAAAATTATTGTATACCCTTTCTTTCTGCGATGACGATTCCTTCCTCTTTCTTCCCTTCCCGTCATTCGCGTTTTGGAAATAAATGTAGTTCATTGCCGTTTCCACCCTTCTTTTCTTCAGAGCAGTGTAGTTTTCCGCAGCCGATGCCGCCTTCATTTTTTCCACGAAAGAAATCTTCCGATCTTTCATGTAGTTGTAGATTTTTGACACTTCGCCATAGGTGAGATTCTACAGCAATTAGTGGAAAGATCTTTCAGATTAGTAATTACCATGATGTGAAACTGGAAGAAACATATGTAGGTGAAATAGTATTGCCACTTGTCTGTGTAGCTGTTGGCTCGGAATCGACGCATCATCTTTAATAAGTGATTGAAATGTAAACGACAGAAAACACCTGTATCAGATCGAAAGACCCGGGATTCGGATCAGAGTCGACCATACTCATGAGAACATCCATTCCTGGAATATGGTGTGTTAGAAAACTAGTAAAACTTTTCGTACCGGTAAAAGCGGCGCTCCTTCCGAGTCCGTCAGCGCATTGGACGACCACTGGCTCGTCCGTGTGTCCAATGTTCTCATATATCGTCTTCATCACTTGTGCCAACTCTTCCGGGTTTTCAGGAGCGAGGCAGTCTTGCCAGCCGGTGTATTGGATCAATTCAACTTTCTTCGTCACGTGTCCACTATAAGTAAGTTCGAAATAAGAACTATTATTGAAGTATTTAGTTGAATGCTCTACTTTTGTTCGACTCACTTTGACACTGAGAAAACCAGGTGCTTCACATTCTTGATGACAGACTTTTTCACAGATGTGCATTTGATCTATTATAGTTTTTTTTAGAAAACAAAACATGTTGGAATCATACTATCATCATACTTTGTACTTGGCGAATTGGTTTTTGAATACTCGGTGAGTCTTTTCGTTCCAATACTCAAAACACTTTTCGACAGACTGCCCATTCTCTTTTTCAACGAAGTCGCAAAGCATGACAATTGCTTTGCAGTTGTATCGGAAGACTACATGCCAGAAGTCAATGGCAGTGTCAGCGGTCGGAGCAGCGGTCATTATGTATCTAAAGACTATTTAGTTATACCTACTTTATAGTAAACCAAAAATACTTGTGTGCTAGTCCCATGGGAACGATCCAGTTTCCATTAAAGTAGTTTTGTTCTCCCGGCCATCCCAAATCGACCATAGTCAAACCATCAGCTGTTTCTTTCGATTCCTTCGCATTGCTCATACTTGATATCGACACTTTGCTTCCCGCTGTTTTCTCTTTTGATCGATCAATCAGTGAAAGTCTCAGGTATTCCTTGTAGGCTTTTCGAGGATCGATTCCAATGCAGTCCTAAAACCGTATAGTTGAAATGGAAACAACACAAAGATTCACCAGTGAAATTCCCACGCTGTTTCCAAACTTTTTCTGATTGTTGGCGTTCAACTTGCGCTAATGAGAATATAATGCGCTTAGTCATTAATCGATGCTACCACTACCTTTGATTCGTCATCAGACCTTAGTCTCACTGGTTGTAGAGTTCTGAGGCGACCTATCAGAACAATCACAAATCCAATCAACCAGATATTTCCATTGTATAGGACTGAACCTTAATTAGGTGATTGTCTTCATAATTATAACTCACACATCGTTTGAGCGACTAGATAGAATGGCTTGACTTGATTACAGATGCGAGTGACAATATTAGAGTATATGAAACTCATCTGACAGTCTTTCGGCAATGCATTCATTAAAGCTGTCTAGAAAAAAAGAGAGGAAAACAAAACCAAAGTAAAAAAAAACCTTGATTGAAGTCGTGCTGCTGTTTATGGGAGCTAACAAAGCAGAGATGCTAGGATCGCGCATTGTATTTTTCAAGTTATTCTCGAGATCATCAAATGCAGATAAATTCTTGCACGATGGTCGGTCATCACAATTCCAGTGTCTCTTGAAAAACATTCGATATTTGTTCAATCTCCAAGTAGTACTACCTTGAACGTTCTGACTTCATTATTGAGCGAATTTAATTCTTCCATGATCCTTTGAATGTCATCAGATTCGAAACATTCGATTGATTCCTTAACAATTCCGTAGAAGGTGTTCACAGGAGGGCATTGTTTTATAGTTTCGTTGACCTTTCGATCAAATTCGATGTAATGCTTTTTGAAATTCTGAAAATAGATAATGGTTAGTAAGTATTTGAACATAATGTTTCTATACCCTGAGTCCAGGAACAATATCAGACGCATGTTTGATTGACAAGTCTCGAATAGAATTTTGTGTTGTTGAAAGTTGGTCACGAATACCTTCAATACATCTTTCAATACGTATTTAATTCGTAATAATGTTACCTCGCAATGCCTGGTCGGTATACTTCTCAAAGAAAACGTGACCACTCTTTTCGTGACAATCGTGCACATTTCTAAATACTCTCTCATTGAATACATGCCTGAAAGTCAACATACAAATAGTTTCGATGCAGAAATGTCCCGTTCAAACTTGCAGTAATGTTCCAAATACTTTGTCTGTTTTTGACAAAAAGATCACAACCAAATTGTCGCACATTAACAAATTGTAGTATTATTCTGTAATGAATGATCAGAACTTGCTTGAAATCAGAAAATTTACGGTGTGTAAATAGTGGGAATGAGCATCAGAAGAAAAACAACGACTGAGCATGACAATATCAGTTTAGAATTGACTGGAAAACTGGTTGTTTCAGTTCTTAGAAACCAAACATACGAGGTGCGAAGTAGAGTGCAACAGCTATTATAAACGCAGTCAACTGTACAACCATGATAGCAACTATCATTTCCTTAGCAGAACTGTTCGTGATTGTGTACTGTTTCTAAAAACAGCACATTACGGATTGATGTGTTCGAAACTTACTTCCAAATTGCGGCGCTTGAAGTTTTCGACTTCTCTGTCAATGTTATACAATTCATTGAATATCTGAAGAGTTTTTGATTAGACGAATTGTGATTGACGTTTACCGCTTTTGAAAACATATTCTTGGGCCGGTCGAATTTTGTTTTGCGGAGCTTCTCGCTATATGATGCTTTATTGTAATCGAAAATGTTGTGAACATTGTAGATACTATTCTAGAATGTTATTCATTAACTTGTTTCGAAAACACTTTTCACATACGTTATCGTCTTGCGCCCGATTTGTAATTCGATAAAAACGGTCGAAAAACGCTTCAGTTTCGTTGACAGCTTTCATGACAATAGGATTACGTTTTACAAACTCGTCAAGCTGAAGTAAACTTTAATGTATTTTCATAAGAAAAAAACGTACTTCCTCTATTCGGTTTAAGATATGTTTCGTTGTGAATTTCTTCAAGTGTTTTACAAGATTGTTCTAGAAAAAAAAGGAAATTTGAGATACTTTATTTATAAATACCGCCATTTCCTGGGGATGAGTCTCGCCTAATACTTTTGCGTTCACAGCTTCCAACTATTGTTTTAATTAGAGATATGAATGTGTGTGAACTGTTACCTGATTATCGATGACTTCGTTTAGTGCAGCAATCATATTAGCTTTAGGGTTCTCCACTGAGTTACGAATACCGCACATGAACTCATACATTTCATAGTAGATGTCTGAATCGAATACTATCAGAAAGACTTTTCGTGAACAAACTTTTGATCTGACTGTTGATGTTTGCGGGAAGACTAACGGTGATTTTGTTGTGCGTATGAAAGAAAGAACTGACAAACACAACCGATAAAATTATGCATGCCAACGTAATAATCGATATCAGGACAATTGCCATCTGAAATATATGTAATTGGTCAAAACACGATGGCATGCAAGTACCTTCAAGCAAAAGATTTGCAGCGAGCTATCCTTGGGAAGTGATGGAATGATAACCGTCTCATCACTCGAAACATAAGAAACTGTCCTCGTGGTCTTAAGTTATTCGTAGAGATTTCAATAATAACGAGTTACTCAACCTGAACAGCTGTCTTCTTCTTTGTGAGGAAAAACATGTATAAAATAACTGAAATTGCACTAAGACCAGATAACACACCAAACATGACCGGAAGTGTAGAGTTTTGCTGTAATCAAATGATATCGATTGTTTGCTTATTATACACATACCGGAATGTTTTCTTCAATTTCACGAATCAAAACATCAAACGAAGTTTCATTGCTGATATCAAATGCGTACTAAAGAAGAAGGTTTTTGTAAGATTAGATAACTAGTCACCTCCAACACTCCATTGACGGTCTCGTCAGAAGGCTTGGGGAATGTATTCGTGTCGGGAGCCAGTAAGTCCGCCGCCGCTGCCATGATTCGATCCTGCCACTCCGTACTCTTCCGAACATCCGACACCGGATACACCATGCTCGAGTAGTTAGAACAGTCTGAAAAAACAATGATATACATCTTTTTTTTTAGACTTTGTTTTTTTTCAGAGATAGTTTAACTATTAGAAGAAGAAAAAAATCTATACTATTTTTTCAGTTGTTTTCATTCAACGATACGCAGGTTCGCCTTTTGGTTTCAGCTCTTTTAAAAGCACAGTTGCGCTAAGTTTTGATATTTGGTCATTGTTCGAGCCATAGAAACACGAAACTAACAAAGAAAACGCGAAAGAACGGCGATTTCTCGTTACCTACATGCTTACCAAAATGTGCACGTGCCAAGCTTGGTAAGGCGAATTCGAACTTCGCGCCAAAATGCTTATCGAAAAGGCGAGCGCGCTTCTTGTCGACATGAGTTGGTCACCACATGTCATTATAGTGTTGTGGTAACACTCAGGGTTTGTGGACCACACTATGCCGGTTCGATTCCCGTTACGTATGTATGTACAATCAGTTTTGCCAAGTTCTCATAAGTGAATTTCGATGAACCTTGGTAACGCTAAACACCCCTGTGCCTTCAAATCTACATCAAACCGTTCACCACGGGAGCAGAAGCGATTTGAAAATAACATATTTCACCACTACATAGCAACCAGGCACTCGTCTTTTTTATTTGAAAATAACACAGTTCGAGAAAAGATTCTGCGAACGTGACAGGAGTGATATGTTATTAGCGATCAGCTGATATCCGCAACTCTGCACGAAGATGAATACAGGTGTCGAATTAAAATTATCGATCAATTATCTACTGCTGCGTTTTTTTGTGTTGTTGGTATTGTCAAGAAAACAAATATCTTTCTCACATTCGACGAATTAAAAAGAAGATCACGCTGATAAGATTAAACATTTTTGAAATAAAATAAAAATCATTCCATCCGTTGTTGCCTCTTTGCCCCCGAGTGGTCGGTTCCCCTGTCACGGTCCGGATAACAGCTCGCCCACAGAGAGAGAGCGGCTGGCGCGCAGGCTGCCCCGCGAGTGAATGAGCGCGTAGCGATTTCAGCTCAATAATTATCGCGCTTGCTGGCAAATTCGCAAAAGAGCACAGCGTCGCGTGTGTGCGGCGCGGTCATGGGCCTGACCGCTCTCGACTGTGCAACTATCCGGGCCGTGCCTGTTCATTCCCCCGTCGCACCCGCCAAGCCCGGTAAACGGGAAGAATCGATGGATCAACGGTACGCGCTACATGTTTGCTTCTGACTTTGGAATTTGAGGAATCATCGGAGCACGGAGTGGAACCTGCCGAGAACTTTTTCTACAATGACTGTCGCAACGTCGAACGACGCGTAAGACAAAGCACACAACCCCTCCTTCAAGTCGAACCCCTGCGAGTAGGAACCACCGATAGATCATCCACGCAGATACAATCCTTGGTGTTTCATCTCCATCGGCAATAAATCAGTTTAAAGAAATATATACACATATATGAAAGTTATCAAAACAAAACATCGACCACTCACTCGCGGACTCAAGGCGCTTGATCTTGTTCAACTTGGCTTTCGAGGTGTCTCCGAGAATCGAACGACACATCAGGAGAAGTAGCAACAGCCTGGAATGAAGATGTTAGAAAACACAAACATCACTAATAATATAATAAAAACGTGTTTTCTTCTACTTTGAACACATAGTGGAAAAGGCAAAGTTTATGCGTTCCGTTATCATAACTGATATTACATCGATAACCACTCGAAAAACGGATCAGTGGCACTCGTTTCTCGATCCCAAGATCGCTGGTTCGATCTGCCTCGGTGTCAACCATTCGTGCGCAACTAATCCAACTCACGTGGTGAGGCAATCGACTGTCATGACCGAAGACCAAAAGTCATAACAAAATGCTCTACGGACTCAAGAACGAAATCTCCAACCCAACACAACCCCCCTAAGCTCACGTCGTCGTAATCCGAAACCCTTATGTTATTTTCGACTAAGAGGACCTCGGATTTAAAGGGCTAAATAAAAACACGGAACAGATTAGAGCGACTAGATCGACCACCAAATAGCCAGAGACCGGTGAAAATGAACTCACTGCCACGCGAGACGAGCCATTGCGAAGAAATGACGATGCGAGAGGAGAGGACGCCGCGAAGAGATGAGGTCATGACGTGAAAAAGGAATTGAAGAGTAAACTATTTTATTGTCTATACACAGACAATTCCCAGATAGTCCATGTAAATGTGTCATTTTCTGAAATGACGATGATCATCGATTGATTATCGATTGATTGCGCATAAACTTTGGCGAATTATAAAAAAACAGCTTCTGTAGCGGCCTTCGTATATGAGTCAGCGTATATGTATATGAGTTCGTATATGACTTCATACTATGAGTTCTGGGAAACTGTTCGTGCGGTGGTGGAATTTTTGTGTTCTAGGAAACTGTTCGTGCATAGTTTATGCGCAATCAAGCGTTCGCATCGACGAGAACAGGGAGAGTACTGATGGAGTGTACATGAGAAGGTATCGGCTGCGAACGGACACTGGAGTCAATTACTACTACTTTTCAGGCGCTTTCACATGCATCGTTTTGGATCAAGATGATCAAAATCAGATAATAGGAAATAGGAAGTTAACCCTACATCATCATGCCTCCGAAAACCATCCGCAAGCAACTCATCTTACGGATTTGTGCATTGTTTTAAATCTCGAATCACACTATTTTCGTCTGAACCATTTAAAGTATTGAACTCGACTCACTTCATTCACGATAAAAAGTATTTTCTCTCATATTTCCTCAACTATCGTGAGATCTTTCGCGCCTATTCTCATTGGAGCGAACGTTTTCTAAACCTCGTAATCGGCGCACATTATCGTTTTTCTAAAATTTCTTTTTTTTTGTATTTGCTTTGTGTTTGTTTATTCTTATGCGACTCCCATTCACGAATTTTGTTTGATCTCACTGCATTCATGAAATAAGCACGTAAAGTCTTCATTGCAATTCACAGCTCGCCGCCGCTGCCTGCAAAAAACCCGTATCGATTCCCAACCATTCAATGCTATGCTCTCTCCACTGCGATCACATGTATCTCTCACCCTGAATGGCGACAGTGGCACACATCGATTGGCCGCACGCATCGACACAGGTGCGAGGAATACGGAAGCGGGTCAGAATGTAGTTGCGGCACGTCCTGCAATCGATAATCAATCGATAATCAATCGATAATCAATCGATAATCGATCGATACCTCTCCAGTCGCAGCGGGTTGGCGGCGCGGCGAACCGACAGAGTCGCCTGCCGGTAGTTGACCGCCTCTTGCACTGCGAACTTCAGCTTCTGCCTGCAAGGAGTGCGATA